>SZWC01011787.1:53071-87794 GCA_023375785.1 Penium margaritaceum
CCAGCCCGTCCACCCGTCCGCCCGCATGAGCACGCAGAACATTTTGATGTCATAGCTTGACTGAAGTGGACGATGAAATTTGGCACAAATGCATATCATTCTCAATATTGTGCGCGAACGTCAAAAGACTATGTCGTGCGACTGGCGCCTCACATGACGTTGTCGTCTCATTCTAAGTCGACTCGTGTGATGTTGACACAAGACATCCCATCACAGACACCAACGCTTACGTGGCCACTTTGTCAGCGACCGTGGATGTCAAAATAGTGTGTTCCCTAAGAAAGCCCGAATAGAAAATGGGTTTGAGAACCAATCTAGAGTATGAAGTTCCATAATATAGGCTAACAATTTTGACAGCAATTTCTTACAGCTCCTGAACTTGACACTTACAACTACCACGTGCATGTGTTATTCACATGACGACAACGGGTCCTTGACGTAGTTGGGAAATGTCACAAAAATATGCCATTCACACGAAGCCGCTCTTGAGGTCGTCATAAGACTCAAGAGCACTTGGTCCGATACATTGACGCGGACGTAGTCTTATAACGTCTAGCCTGCTGCCATTTTCCACCACAACGTTCCCAACCTTTTTTTCCTAGTCTTGGAGCGCAACAGTACTTGAAGCATGATGGCCTCTTCGGCTTGTAAGTGGTGTTCAACAACGCCTCAATGAGAGTCTCAAAGTGCTTGTGTACTTTTGTACTGTGTAGATTGGTGCCATGTATAGGCTACCGCGTTTCCTGAGGTACAACTTAGGCGGCAAGTCAGAGTCAGAGTACGATTCGGAGTTGTCCGACGTCACAACTGACCACACACAAAGATGGGAAAACAAAGTTACGCAACCTTTTTCCCTAGTCGTGCCTATTATCATGTTGCCCGATGGCTCTCCATCGCGATGCAGACAACGTCCTAACTAGCTGCCTCACCTGCCACCTGAGCAGCCACCACCATTGCCACTGCACCGGCCACTTCTAATGATCTTTGACAACCCACCAAGAATCTGTGAACAAGGCCAAGATCCCAACTAGATTCTGCCTTCTTGCAACCATAACATTTCAAACCGTCCCGCAAGCAGCCGCCCCACACAAGGAACAGTAGGAGCTTCAAGCTGCAGGCAACGCCAGCCGTGAGAGCCAGAATTTGTACCACCTTTCGTCGACAATAGCATGGGTGAGGTTGTTGTTGGTGAGTCTACGGTGTGTTCGTTATACTTGTAAATTAGGAAGGGCATTGAATATTCTGTCCGTCTTGTGTGTTGAAAGTACACTTGTCGTGAAGTTTAGAGTGTCTGCTAGAATCTCGAAGTCTCAATGGGATGATTTCCACTTCGGCATCGGCCATGCCCGGTGGAAGAGCCCCACTACGCTGATCGAATTTTTGAATGCCAAACTAGCATTGTGGTGTGTGAGGAGGCTGGAGCCATTGACGAAACACAGCCCTGCAACTTGGTGGTTCCTTCAACAGTGTTGCCACGCCCAGAGGATTCTGAAAGCATCTTGTTCCCGCCATGCTTTTCCCGTTACACTGACCATCGACCTTGAAAGGTTCTTCCAGGAACCATGGGTGACGTTGTGTTATGGGAGCCGCTCGTCAAGGTAGTGATTACGTTGTCATGCTGATGAAAAATGCATGTTTTGATGCTTCCATTGCATTCTAAGTGAAAAACCCAAGAACTGGGTCATTCGGTGTAGGGACGAGAAAGATACAGTCGTGCAAAGGTGCGAGGCGCACACCCAAAAATCAGGAGAGAGACCTGTCCGACCTCGAGCATGGCGTAGCAAATGTCTCACCCGCTGGAGCCGAATTGCCCTTGGATGGACGCTTGGTTAATGAGGTAAGGTTCATTGGGTTCCATGGGTGCTTCGGGATGGTGGCTGGAGCTGCATTTGCAAGCAAGGGTGCTTTGGGCAGTCGTGACCTCCGATGGCGGTGCTGCCAGCGGCTGTCATGCGTAGAACACTCAACGGCCATATCTTAGCCGTTTCTTCACGGATTGAGGTGATCTTTGGCGTGTTCAAAAGCTCGTGGCCCGTACTACATGATGCATGTGTTATTTGCATGAATGCGCCTTGGTAGAGGGCTTTGGAGTGCCGAGGAGCTTTTGGCTTGCTCATAGGGGCTGGTATATAAGGAAGACTAGGGGTTGGTTTAGGCATGCCAATGTGCCCCCGACACTTTGTACATTACCTTGTACTGATCTAACAAGTCTAAGGAAAACTTCCTTTTCTAAATCTCCTTGTTCTCCAATCATCACCTTGCACACGTCCAGTCGATCCTATAAGTCTTTCACAGCATGCCTTGGTGCAAACTCCACTAGGAGAGTCGCATGGCGGGAACCTCGGTCACTAGCAGTGGCCTCGTTGCTAGCAGGGGATCGTGCGACATCTCAAGGGTTGACCTACACACCAAGGGGTTGTAGGTGGGAGGCTTATCCTAAGAGCTCGGCGTGTGACCGTTACGCCCGGCGCCCCTCGGTTCACATTTGGTATCAAAGCGTGTGGACGTTTGCTGAGCTTAGCATGGACCTAAGGGAGGCAGAAGATCTGCCACAACTGCCTTTCGCCAGATTTTTTTGGTCACAAGCGCAACCATGGCGGCAGCGGAATACAACCAGGCCTACCTCATGGAGGAGATCCAGCATGCTCTTGACAAGTTACGTCAAGAGAACCAGCAGCTGCGCGCGGAGGTTGGGGTGAGGTACGTCGGCCAAGGACGCAGTGCGTTGGGGGGTATTGCATTGGCATCTGCACCTAGCTTTTGGTGGCCCAAGCCAAAGGAGCCGGAGTTCTACACCGGCAAGGGAAGTGCGCATGAGTGGCTCTTCACGGCGTTGGGTGTTCCCGTGGGAGAAGATGCCATGAGACTGGAGTATGGTCCTACGCTTCCCCAAGGAATGACGCTGCAGTGGTGGTCGGCATTGTGACGGTGGAACGCCGCTAAGTTGCTCGATGGGCTGGGGCCCGGGCTACGGCTTCAACCATTGCTGAATTTACCTCTGGGATGGGAAGTGCAGCTTGGTGCGCGAGCATTGACGAAGAAACCAGAGACGTGGGAGAGTTTTGAGACGATGCTCCAGGCAAGTTTTGACCTCCTCAATGGCAGCCGAGTCGCACGTGACAAGATCAAGCATGTCAAGCAAGGCGGATCGGTCCAGGACTATACTACACGCTTCATGGCTTTGGCGGTGTAGATCGACGACCTCTCGGATTCGTAGGCATACGACTGCTACCATGACGGCCTGAAGCCGCACGTCCAACATGAACTCGCAGTGCTCGGGTTGTGAACCTTTACGGAGTTGGTCTCGGCGGCAGACCGCATCATCGCGGTAAGCTACAATGCGCGCCGGACTAGCTATGCAACATAATGATGGTTGGAGCAGCCGAATCAGGCTCTGTCCATGGATGTGGATATAATCCAAGCCATACAGTGAGGCGCGGGCGGACAGCAAGGACCGAGAGGCATGTGCTGGGCTTGTGGTGAGGAGGGTAATCGCAAGTGGCATTGCCCCAAGCGCAAGGCACGCCAGGGAAACGAGCAGCAACACTGAGGAGGGGACGACCTACTGCTGCAACTCTTTTTTCCGCAAAGGACAATACCAGCCTTGAAAGCTTTTCCCGATTAAGGAGCTGCCTCAAGTGCTATTGCGGAATGAAGGTGAGACCCGGCAGTTTCCAGGGATCATCCTGGAGTTTGTTCTTGAGATTTTGGAGGGGAGTTTCAAGGATCAGAGGAAGCTACGCGGTCTGCTGGACGGCGGTGCAAGCCATAGCTTCTTCAACGATAGGTTGGCAACGAGGCTGGAGTTTGCATGGCAGTTGGGGACGTCGGCCAAGGCGCGGCATGTGTTTGGAGTGGTGGAGTGCGGCAGGCCTCACGTCAAGCACAAGGTCCGTATGGGCGAGTTGGTGTGCGACATGGAGTTCCACAATTATCCTATGGATGATTACGATTGGTTGATTGGCCGGGATAGGTTGCACAATTGGAATGCGGAGGTGGATTGGAGGTGAAACCGGGTGGTCGTGAAGGATGGCGGGAAATATCTCACTTTGCCTTTGTGGCGGGGTGAGAGGAAGGAGTCGGAAGTGGCGGAAGTGGGGAAGAAGCTATGCCTCATCAACTTACAGCAGCTAAAGCAGTACGAGTGCAAGCGTGGCCAAGTTTACTTCACATGGGTGCGTCCACAACAAGCAGCAGAGCAACAGATTGCAGCGGTTGAAATAGTGGAGGGGCAGCCGGTGGAAGGCGCGGGAGCTCCAGAGTCGCCTTCCGGTGTTGGGGAGGTGCTCAAGGAGTTTGAGGACGTTTTTCCGGAGGAGTTACCAAAAGAGCTACCACTGCAACGGGACATTGACCACAAAATTGAGGTGGTGCAAGGGTCGTCACCAACGGTACGGTTTTACAATGGCATGAATAACGTGGAGCTTGCAAAACTCAAAAAACCGTCGGGGGAGTTGGTGGACCAAGGCTTCATTTGACCGTCGGTGTCTCCATACGCGGCGCCGGTGCTGCTCGTCAAGAAGAAGTCTGGAGAGCTGCAGATGTGCGTGCACTACCGGCTATAGCCCCTACTGTGTCTGTCCATACTACAGACTTCCCTGCCGGAATAGCCTCGGCCGTCCCCGGCCCTGTCATTTCCCCGTCTGCTGTGGGTGGAGTTGTCACGGGATTGGCATATTTGAGGGTTTTCGGAAGTGGAGCGCTATCCAGAAAACATCCAAGAGAGGTGAATGATGCACTGCCTCATCCTTTTTCATTCCTGTAATTATTTCAAATAGTTTTATCCATTTTTGCTTCATTATTGTGTTACACGTTTTGTCTGGCCACTCGTCACGGTGGTCTGAACGTTAGCACTAGAGGCTCTTTGGAAGGTCCCATCTTTTCTAAGACAAACTCCATGAGTTACAACATGTTTCACAAACAGTGTACCGAATGAATGGAGCAAGCTCTGACAAATATTTGTCTAGCAGGTTCGACATCAACTTGTGAGTTGATTTGATCCTGCACCATTGCCTTTCAACGTGTACTCAAACTACACGTTGGGGAATTTGATTGTGGACAAGGTCAGACGGGTGTCAGCACGGAAGGAGATCCTGAGTCAACTGATGCTTTACATACGACTAGGAGGGATTTTCTGCCTGGACCATCTTAAAAACCAAGAAAGAAAGCTTTACATACGACTCCTATAGAGGGAGCTAGAAAGGTGCAGCTGGCATTCTGCCGGGTGAATATTCAGTGACGAACTTGAAGGAGGAGGGAACAACGAGCCAGAACGTGCTACTGTCATCCTGACAATGGCTCAATATCTACAAACATACATGAAGCAATTTGAGCAAGACTTTGTCAATTGGTACCACCATGGGAAGGAAATGATCAAGAACATGGAGAGCCTTGTTGGACAGGAACAGAAGCTTGGAAAGAAATGTAAGTCGTAATATTTTGTTTTCCATTGTGAGCATTGCGTGAACATATGGGGGAACTCTGACATCTCGTGTGAACACATGTGCAGATGATGTGGAGTTAGAAGCATGGATCAAGACAGCTAAGACGCTGAAGATAAAAAGCAAGGTATTTTCACAACAGACTACACTAGCCTTCCAAATATTCCAAAATGAATATTGACAATAACAAGACTGTCTCTGCGGGTGTTAACCGACTCCTTTCAAGAAGCTGCTGTGGCTTTTGAAAAAGGGGGCTGTGGCTAGAAGGATGGAGGATGGTCCAGGAAAGCAACCAAAAGAGATATACAGTAAGAAACTGTGATTCCAGATCTCTTCGTAAGTGACTTTTTGTTCTCTGAAATGATTTTCTAAACAAGTTTTCCAACTGTTTCTTAGGGAGGAAGAAGAAGAAGATTCCGGAACCTGCGAAAGAAGGCCAGAGTGAAGCATCGCCGAGGAGCCTTCCAGTTCTGACCCGGGGTCAGAGAATGGCCTTGGAGAAGTAGGACAGGCCCTGGAGGTGACAACCTCTTAGACGTGGTGGGAGGCAGACTAGTACAGGTGTATATTGTCGTCCTTAACTGCGGGATGATTGGACATCATGCATTGATAACAGTTTGCATATGGTCTTAGAAGCTTTGGAATTTCAAGTTTTAATCCATCAGAATTCTTCTTCTCCATAACTGATTTAATGTTCATAAGTATGTGTAATACTCCAACAACGTTCTTGACGTCGATCTTGTACTCCTCTACCGTTTTTTAGTCAAACCTCGTGTTCCTATTAGTTTATGGAATAAAAATCAAGCTCCTGTATGGTCTATGTTGTGAACTTGATGCTCCTACATCATTCTTGACATGGCTACGTGCACCTTCATGACAATGTTGTCTCGTCCTTAATAAACCTAACGTAACATTGTACCGCTGCGTCCTTCACGTCGTGTCACTATGGACCCCATCCAGAGCAAAATGGATGAACTTCGACTAATAATCCACAGCATTGACAATCATATGTACGAAGCCCACATCGATATTGACGCTGACCTTGTAATCTGTCATTGTTCATTGGTGCATGTTGTGTTCATACTTCGTTCATTTTTTAAACCTTACGCTCGTCATTGATGTGCACCTTGGGCTTCTACTTCGTTCTTGACGTCACTTCCACATTCACATTCATGCCATAACATCTCGTCCTTGCCAACCATGTGCCACTGCATCCTTCGTGACGTGACGATGACCACTATTCAAATTTTACATCATACTGCTATTGGCCCCATCCAGGGCTAGGTGTATGTCCTTCGGCAATTAATTTAGAAGCATTGACATTTAGTACTCCTACATCGTTCATTGGTTGAAGCTCGTGTTCCTACTTTGTTCATCATGTGAACCTTCTACTCCAACAACATTAATTATGTGAACGTTCTCACGTCATGACGTGACTAGGTGCACAATCATGATGCTACGTCTTGTCTTTGCGAACCTTGTGCCGCTGCATCCTTAATGATGTTACAACGTTCACTATTCAAACCTAGCATAGAAGAAAAAAGCATGGATGACGTGGGGGAAAATAATGTAATGATGGGGTGTATTGTCATTGAAATGTAAACATGATTTAATGTTTAGGATTCTATATACATATGGAAGAGCAATCTATGGTGCATTTAGTTTCAACGGATGGAAATGAATGGAAAAGTATGTAGTAAAACCTTGATACAAATGTTAAATGCAATAGGTCAAACGTTACCGTATGGTTTTCAAAAAATTGAGTTACACTATTGAGTGGGTTACTTAGTTTGCTGAGGACGCCCCCCACGCCTCAGTTGGTCACGACAAAACAAAAGAAGATAAAACAAATGCTTAGAAGCAATGACGAGTTCATCTTCGTCACATGTCCAATGGGGTGCAGTGGTGAGAGATGAAAAAGGTGATGCAAAGGGCAACGAAGGCCGAGTTCCGAGAAAGGAGCTTCCTTTGAGTTCATGTAGTGGCCTGAGTAGGGCTCAAGCAGGTCAAAACGGGCCAGCTCATTGGTGTATTTTGAATTGGGATGATTGACGTTCAACAGCTCGCACGTTGATTGAAATGGGCCTAGCCTGGTGAAAGTCATAGCGCGTGTTTGTCGCTCATAAGCGCACATTTAAGAATGGTTATCTGACTTGGAGGTAATCACTGATTTGCAATGGGGTTTCCAGGGATGGACAAAGACGATGGACAACGTGGTGCTGAAGAAAAAGCAAGCTGTGATGATGAAGGGAAAAGGAAAGCAAAAAGTTTCAGATACTACACCGGAGCAAAGTCGGCCGCAACCAGGTGTTCCCAGTCCTAGCAACTGGTACGAGAGAGAGGAAACACCAAGATTGAAACCAACTGAGAGGATATTGGCTCAAGAAGAAGAAGATAGGAACTATGCCGAGCAAATGCAGGAAGCCAAGCTCGTGGCCAAAGAAAAAAGGGCACTGTCGCTGAAGGTTGGCATTCTGGCGGAGACTCCTCCACGAGGGTACAACATGCAGCAAGTGGCTGCAATCCCCCCCTTGGAGAGGGCCCATCAGGAGCAGGTTCTGGGAGAGGAAATAGGAGACACGTTTCATTCCTTCTCACCAGAGAATGCAGCAAGAGCACATGATGTTGCGCTACAAAAAGACATGTTTTTGCGAAAGATTGGTGTACCTCACATTGAAGCACGGGGACAACGCTCTGGTCTTCCATTTGGTCATTTTCCTCGTTGGCCATGTGGTATGTCTGGTTCAGACACGGTGTTCAACAGTTTTGTGGAAGACATAGTGCAAGAAACGCCGTTCCCTAGTCTGGTGACTCCATCGCAGAAGAGCAAATAACTCATGAAAGAGTGCTTAGTTTTGATAGGACAAGATCGTAGAGATTTTTCCGAGTTGTGTGGTGCTTCTGGAGTCAAGGATGGGAAGATGCTAATTGCACTTGCAGAGGGTGGTGCTGCTGATGACTGCAACACAGTCATCAGCAGCATCATCAGAAGTAATTTGTTCACCATTCCACCAAGAAGAGACCGTCTGCTGCAGGGAGATCCAATCATGCATGACTCCTTGAGAAGGGAGTGGCAGGCCAATGGAATTCAAGAGCCCGCACACAGGCAGCGCCAAGTGATTGGACGGAATCAAGATGCGGGTGAAGATGCTGACATGCCTGACTGTGACTCTCAGGCGGCAATGATCCAAAGAAGGCTTCGTGAGGAAACCGCCAAAGAACTTGTGTACTAGCAACACAGGGCTGCACGTGTAGACCACCTAGACTCTGGTGGCAAGCTGAGGGATCGTGCAAGGATGGAGTCTCAACTAACCAACATCTGGGGAGATGAGGACTGCGCTCATTTTCAAGGTATGAAATGGTCTTCTCAGAGGAACGGGTTGTTAATGTTGTGCATGGAAAAGTGCAAAATCTTAGACGCCATTATCTCATAATGTCGTTTTTGCATCTCCCACGGTTAATTCGTTCATTCATTCATGGCAGTGATTCAACTTCTAATGCTGCTTCTGCCACAGGACCAAATGCCAAACATACGTCTGCCATGGTCTTAACTGCTATGGTTGCAGCTGCCAGTTTTGCAAATTCTAGTGTTGCAAATGGGCAACATTGACTTGGTGACTTGCTTTTGCTAATTTTCTCTCAATTTCAGGACAACAGCTAAGTGGTCCTGGAACTTCAGCACCAAATGAGGAACCATGGGAAGGCATTGGACCGTAAGTGCATGGGTACTATGGATGGGTTATTGAGGTGAATTGTTCTTTTATTCTGCTTGAGATTAAGTATGGTTTGAATGTTTTGTATGCAGTTTGGAAGAAGAAATTGTTCGAGCTCTACTCAAGGATGATGCAGGCAAGCGAGTGTGGATGAGTCCAAGGATGTCACCGTTTAGGACGAAATTAGCAATTTGTGTGTACTCTGTGAATGGTGGGAGGAAGTTGAACATGGGAAATGCTTTTTATGCATACCTGTACCATGGTTTCGAAGGGGGGGTTGTTTAGCCTCTCGATCAGGAGATGATGGTGGACAAGATCGCGCACTATGGAACAGTGTTGTGGAGGCAACGACAAGGCGGACTGTGTGGAAACCAGCCTGCTGGACTGTGACATTGGTTTGAGGAAACGATGTGGGCTAGGGGAACCTAGATGCGTGGATTTGTGTGGGAGCCAACGATTTGGAATTTAAGTTGGAGTGTTGAAGAAACGTTGACTCTACCATTGAGGATTTACCTGTTCTGGGCATGAAGCATCAGCGAGCAAGCGATGAAAGCCGCTCAATGCTTTTAGGCCCATCTTGCTTAAATTGCAAAGTTGGTGACCGAGCGGTCGGCAGAGTTTCTGTTCAACAAGTAGGCAGACACCTATCAATCTTTAGGGCAGGCTGCTGCAAAATAGCGTAGGGGTTCATAAGGCATTAACTACATGGACAGGATGGAGTCGGTCGGATGGTTCAGAAACCACTGGATGTTGTGTATGAGGGCGCGTATTGAGACGCTCAACAATTTGAGGTCAGATGATGAAAGGTTAGCTGAAGATAAGCATGAGGGTAGTGAAGATGATGAACAGATGAGGTAAAGGAGTAGGTACAGTAGGAGTAGGTTTGGTATGAGAGTCGACATGTTGTGGATCATCATTGTGTTCTTTTAGAAAGCAAGACAATGGACGTTCATTTGTGATTGTGGCTCATGCTCTTTGTCTCAAAAGAAGTGTACAATTTTGTACTATGTAATGTGTGTGCCGCTTTTGGCAAACCTGTTTTTGTTATATTTGTATCCCCTACATATATGTCAAGGCCAATAACTTTTTGTATTGGTGTATTTTGAGGCTAGTCAAGCACTTGTTTTGTGTAACTTGTGTGTTGTTGTAAAATGTTGGTGAATGTTAGTGAACGTGTACTCCAATGGTTGATGTTGACGATGAGACAATTCGACCCATCGTTGTGATATGTCTCATGCAGTATAAGAGATGATATCCTTTGAGTTCTACTTAAGGATGGGCCAGCTCATTCTTGGTGGATTGTTCCAAGGTCAACGCCATTGACGTTGGAGTTGAAAACTCGTGCGTTTGCAGTCCATGGTGGAAGAGAGTTGAAAATGGGCAGTGGATTATACGCGTACTTCTACCATGGTTTTGAGGGTGGTCATGTGTGGCCCCTAGATTTGGAGATGTTGGTGGACAAGATTGTGTAGTATGGTACAGTGTTGTGAAGGAAACGCCGAGGAGGACTGTGTGGCAACCGGCCTGCTGGACTGTGGCGTCGGTTTGAGGACAAGATGTGAGCCAGGGCCACTTGGATGTGCGGATTTGTGTGGGAGCCAATGTTCTAGAAGTCAAGCTGGAACTATGATGGCGAGGCAATACTGCCATCACCGTTGTATCTGTTTTGGGCCAGAAGTATCACTCAGAAAGCAGTGAAGGTTGCCTACTCTTTTCAGCAGCACCTTGCACGATTTGCAAGCTACGTGAAAGAACGATTGGCAAAGGCCTTGTTCATCAGCATGGGACATAGAGAGGGGTCTGATTCCGAACGCAGTAACGTGGACCAGATGGAGGGGCAGGTTGTGATCCAACATTCACCCACATAGAAACGGAGAGATGAAGTTGCAGCCAACAATAGGCACAAAACCGATGTGGAGAGGCTGAAGGGGGATAAAAAGGATAGAGATTCTGAGGACAATGAGGAAAGGAGGAAAAGGAGGTGAAATTAGGGTCACCGTTTGAAAGGCCTTGTCGATCATTAGAGGCCTTTGTGTGCTGAGACAAAACTTGGAGATCGTATGTGGTTCACTCAACTGAGTGAACCACATTGGTGCATACATCTTGTCTTTGATGTTTCGTGTTGATTAGGAAGCATTGCACTCTCTGACGCATAGTGTATAAGATGGTCAAGTACATTCACATATGTCTAATGAATGCTTTGTGATGCTGTCCATTTGTGACTATCATGAGCTAAAAATGGTAGTGTGTCTGCACCTGTGTCAATAATTGGTTGTGTAATCGCGTGTGGTTTGAAGAAGAGAAGCTTACACGTACTTGCAGTGCGGCTTATTGGCAGAGCATGTAGTTAGTAATTCCACATGATAGCCCGTTTTATCAGCTGTTGAATGAAGATTGCACCTGGGGTCGTACAACATGTGTCTAATGTCTTGGTGTAGATGAATCATGGACAAAAGTCTTCAAGTGATGGGACCAATGAACAATTCATATGAAATATCAGTGGATGTAGAATTCTACTCTTTGTACTCTACTTTGACACGTATTGCATTACATGTATTACTCTTTAACACTGTCATATTGAGACATCGTCACCTTCCAAAGCTCATCAAGTACCTAGAGCCGCTACATCGTTCATGACGTTAAAACGTCGTCGAGACGTTGTACGGTCTCGAAGTTAATGGGACGCCTGGTGTTTCTACCTCGTTCTAATGGAGACCTTGGATTTGTCAGTGACACGCGTTATGCCGCTACACCGTTCACAACGACATGTTTGGCAATGAATTCACCAAGAACCTTGCACAGCAATATCGTTTCTGAAGTGAGCTTCCGCTTCATGATGAAAGCCGTCGTATCCCTCTTGCGCCCGTAAAGTTCCTGGTGTTTTTTCCTCGTTCATGACGTGACAGCATTGTTGTAAAGAGATGTTGCACAGTGACGACGTCCATGAGGTGACTCATGCTTGAACAGCGTTCATGACGTCTAAACACACCGTGGTTATCCTATGGAGCCCATCAAGTGCCTGCATTTTCTGCCTCGTTCATGATATAACAATGAGTAGGCAGACGTCGTCTGCCTACGACTCTCTTTGTAGGCAAACGACGTCTCGATTGAGATGACTCTGCCACATCATAATTGACGCTATGACATTTTGTTGTGAAAACAATGCCATGTCATGAATGATGGCAAAAAACCAGGCGCCTCCTAGATGTAGTAGTACATCGAAGTTTCGGTGGCAGCTTTGGCAGTGAGAGGAACGATGCAGCGACACAAGGTACTTTGAACTTTATAGTGAGAGGAACGATTAGAAGCTCATTAAAAGCCTCGGGAGTCTCCCTCGTTCATGACGTGACCGCTTACTATCACAATGGGACGTGGTTCCATTACAGAGCTCAACAAGTGCCTGGTGGTCCTAACACATTCATGATGCCATAGCGCTGACAGCGCAACGTTTTACCCCTATGGCCTTCGTTAATTGTAAGGTGTTTCTATCACGTTTATGACGTGACAACGTTGTTTCAGAGAGACGAAGTCCATGAAGGGTCTCATGTTTCAACACAATTCAATATGTCGGAACACTTCATTATCTTCAAACACGTTTCACATGTTTAGCATGATGAATGTTGCAAAGGTTGCCCATGCTTGCTTGCTGTGTCCAGTTCACTAGTTGGCTATCACATGCCCTGTATTGTATGTGCAATCGTAAACCTGCTGAAAATGTCCACTAATGGCATTTCCACTGTCAGCGTGCCATCAGTAACAGTTCTAGTGGACATGTTTGAAGACATTCTCCACTGGGTTATCATCTGATGAAATTACCCAGCATCTCCGCAACATCATCTCCGTGGTTGTTACCCATCTCCTAAACTGGGTAGTCATCATTGAAGAGAGCAATGGGATTGGAAGGAGCATTGACCACTTCTTTGAGCTCCACGTCAAGAACATACCCGTAAATCTTGTTCTTGTTCTTCCGCAAGTTCCAGTATGCAAACAAGAGCCGGGTCATCTCCATGAAGTTTTTTATGTTGTATGTGTAGCTCTGGAGTGAAAAATGCCGTATGAACCTGTTCACCTGCTCATTGGCTGAAGTGTTTACACCTGCATAGCCGCTGGTAGTGATTACCCAACCATATTGGTATGCCAAAACATGAGTTGCCAAGACTCCAAGAATGATCACGGGAGGCATACCTGAGAGATGGGTGTACACATCAGGACTGAATGCTGGTGAACACTCATGTTTAGCAGACTCTCCGTGGGCGTAGTGGAAGCAGTCACACATAAATCTTGTGGACGCAACCATCGATGGCTGCCGTCGTAGAACATACGCATACAATATGCAGGCGTTGTCATAAAAAACGTAGTTTTGTCTTGTCCCATTGCTGAACCTTGTCAGGAGTGTGGTAAGAATGTCACCTGGAGATTCACCTCCACACATCACATGAAATCCATAAATTATAAGGTGAGGGCAGACAATTGTGAAGATACCCACTGTTGCATGCTGGGGAAGATGATCAGGATTTTCAGCCGCACACTTTGCATCATGTTGAGCATTTATGCTCTTGCCATCGTCCCGCTCAAGTTCTACAAACAAGGGCCACATTTTCTTTAAACTCCACATCAAGTATCACCCTGTTACAACTGGTAGCACTAGAGCGTGAACTCCAGGAATGTCCACATCTTGCAAAACGGAGGTCTTCATCAGAGGCAAACACAACAACATGAAATCAGGAATAGAATGCCACAACACTCACGTTCAACAGAAAAGTTGTATAGGGGGCCAATAGATTTGATAGAACTCTTCTTGTTGCTGGCGGCAAACTGTTTCTGGTCTCAACCCAACATGATCCACCCATATCCTCCTCGTGATCCAACAATAGTGGACCAATGTGGCTATCGAAAACCTTAGCCACAATAGGCATATGGTCTACTACTCGTTGCCACCGTTGCACAGTCATCATGATGAGCAGCACTTGGAGGTTGTCTAGACCTTCGCCATTCAACAAACAAAGTTCGGTTCCACAGGCACCGAGGGAGTAGACAAGATTGTCATACGGCGCTTGTGTTGTATAGAAGTGCACAAAGTCATCTCAAATACTCAGGCACCAATGTTTCCGACATGCAGAAGTGTTGAATATGTTTGCCCCTTGTTCTGTCTTGTACGACGGATCAGGAATGCTCTGCCCCTTGTGGAGGTATAACCCCTGGATTTGTTGTAGGGTGACTCAACTATGCTCTGTCTCATGTGAGATATGACCTGTGAGTACACCATGTAGGTGAGTGGTTAACTTGGCCATTTTGTTGATTTGGCCAAGTGAGAGGTCATGAGCTCGATCCTGGCTCCATGCACATCTTGGTTGTTTTAGAAGCTTCCAAGAAAGAAAGTCCATTGCTTCTGGGAAGCAACACGGCTGATCAGTCACCTTGGCACAAGGATGCTTATGTGTCAAGCCCACAGCGCAAGTCTGTTGGTGATGTGGCAGGGTCAAGCCACTTCTTACGAATGTGCTTTTGAGTTCTAGGACTGGACAGACAGCTATAAAAGGACTTGTCTTGCATGCTGATCAATTAACCCTTGCTTGATGCTCTCTTGCATATTGACGACTTGAGCTCTTCTTGAGATGTAATGCTAAGGCGTTAGTACTCTTGAAGGTGAAGTGTATGCCTGATTAAGTTTGGGGTGCACGACACATAGCTGCAAAGGAAGAAGGTGTAAAAACCTTTGTGAACTTTTTTGGTTTCGCGGCTTCTCTGGCGGAGGTGGTTAGCTCAGTAGCTAACAAAGGGTTATGGGCCCATTCCTCTGGTTAGAGAAGTTTCACGCACGCAACCGCCAAAGTCACAAGCAGTGAGAGCGCCTTCGCTCTCACCCATCCTCTCTGTTTGCAGGTCAATCATCAGTCGGAGGGGAATGCAACACATCTGCACCTTTCTGCATGGGGACCTGACATCAGCCTACATCAGCCTACATCAGCCTACATCTACTTGCATCGGCCAACGTGAACAGGGCCAGCAGTTGCCTCTTCTCACAAACAGCCTACAACGGCCTCAAACACAGGTGCATCGGCATCAACAACAGGTGCAGCAGCTGTAGCAGTTGCAGGTGTAGGGATGGCAGGGACAGGGGAACCAGGGAATCATTCTCCCATCCTCAAGTTTGATGGAGAGGGATTTGCTCTCTGGAAGTGGCAATTTGAGATCATCATGGATGATAGAGACTTGCTAGGATATTTTGACGGAAGTATCCCAGCACCAAAGGAGGAGGGTGCTGACCTTTTGGCATGGATCAAGCTCAACAAGAAGGCTCTTGCCGTTCGCGTGTCCTCCATACAATCCTCAGTCCTCTCACACATCAGCGGTTGTACAGTGGCAGCCACGGCATACGCCAAACTGGGCAAGGTGTTTCAGTCCTCCTCACTTGCCAACCGTCTCTTCATTCTACAAAACCTCATCAGTATGAGGCTTGGTGAAGGGGAGGATGTCTCCGCCTTTATGCAGAAGTTTGAGACTCTCTTGCAACAAGCCAACGGCATGGGGTGGGACCTGAAATCCGATATCCAGGCCATCATTTTTCTAATGACGCTGCCGGAGAGCTGGAGTCCCATGATCACAGTGATTGGAGGGTGGACCGAAGAGCAAGTATCCTACACCACCGTCTCGGAGTATGTGCGGAATGAAGCCATGCATCGCAGCAGTAGTGAAGCAAACATGGCTGCCTTTGCCTCACGAAGCAGCAGTGCCTTTCGTAATACCTCCTCCTCTGGATACAAGGGAAACAACGGCACTGGTGGAAGGGGTCCAAAGCTTCAAGGAAACTGCCATAACTGTGGTAAGGCTGGACACTGGGCTCGGGAGTGCCGGGCACCCAAGAAGGAGGGAGGAGACGAGGATGAATGGCGAGGGGGACATGGTGGGAAGGATCCCACAAGCTTGATGGCCGAGTGTGCCTCCAACAAAGGGAGGGCGATACTCAGGCCAGGAGCTTACGGCCTTGACTCGGGTACAAACGAGCACACCACCTATNGGACTCCGACCTCAAGCTAGAGGGGGTAGTCTACTTGCCCTCCTTCACAGCCAACCTGCTCTCTGTCTCTAAGATAACTGACCATGGCATGACAGTTGTTTTTACAGAGAAGGAAGTAGTGATAGTCCCTACCAAGGACATCAGCATTTCCTACCCTGCCAAGAAGGTTGTTGCACATGTCCCTCGCGTTGATGGACTCTACGTCTTGCAAACCAAGACAACATCAACGGCTGAATCTTTGGCCAGGAGTGATGATGAGGAGAGCAACGATGCAGAATCTGATGACAAAGGACATGTTAGAGTAGCAGAAGCAGTGGCACCGGAAGATTCGGCAACAAAACCAGAAGCAAATGCAGCCACCGAGGCTGTTCATTCTAGCCAGTGCACATCGTCAGAGAACCTGTGGCACAGGCGCTTTGGGCACGTGGCTCATCGCACATTGGTACCCATGGATAAGCACGAGCTAGTGCGTGGGATGGAGCTAGGTAATGAGGCGGAGGGAGCTGGGATCTTGTGTGAGCCATGCCTTCAAGGCAAGGCCAAGAAGAAACCTTTCAAGCGTAATGGTACGCGTGCTCTCGCACCCCTTGACCTCATCCACTCTGACGTGTGTGGTCCCTTTCGCATACCGTCCAATGGAGGCAGCAGATGTTTCCTCACATGCATTGACGACAATAGCCGCAAGGTCTGGATATACTTTCTCAAAAGGAGAATCTGCAAGCCTTTGTCGCTAAGGGTCGAGCGACAGAGTGGAAGGGAGGTGAAGGTATTCAGGACGGACAATGGGGGGGAATACGAAGCCTGCAGGGAGTGGCTCAAGACACAGGACATTGAACACCAGAAAACTACTCCCTACTCACCTCAAAACAACGGCGTACCAGAGAGGATGAATCAGACCCTCCTTGGCATGAAAAGGTGCATGCTCTTTGACGCCAAGCTGCCTCCTAGGTTCAGGGCTGAAGCAGCATGCACGGCTACGTATCTTGTGAACCTCACACCTGCAGCAACTCTGCGAAGGAGAGCCAAGAAGAAGCAGAGACAGCAGCTGAAGACACCTCAAGAAGCATGGTCGGGCAGGAAGCTGGACGCCTCCCATCTCAAGGTGTTCGGTTGCACCGGCTTTGCCAATGTCCAGGCGGGTGAGGGTCCTGGAAAGCTCGATGCAACAGCACGAAAGTGTATTTTCATCGGCTATGACACCGCCCACAGAGCTTATAGAATGTGGGACCTAGAAGCTAAGAAGGTCATCCGCAGCAAAGACGTGGATTTCCACGAACGTTAAGTGAGTAAGGGAGAGCTTCTTGAACTTGAGAACACTCCAAAACAGGGAGAGTGGCTCACTCTTCTTGAGGAGGGAGACGAAGCACCAGCACAATGGCATGGGCTAGGTACTACAACAGGGAGAGAAGCTGATGAAGATGACTCGGAGGAATCAGCCTCCGAGTCCGACGTATCTGATCCTCCAGACCATGAGGAGGATACCTCTCCCCCCATCGACGACAAAACAAACCTCCAGCCTCTACATCAACAGCAACAGCAAGCAGGTCCAAGGAGCAGTTCACGTCTGAAAGTTCCTCGGCAGCATTACGATGCAGATAGGGGTGAATGGACAGGCTTCAACTATTCGTTCATGGTTCNAGGGAGACGAAGCACCAGCACAATGGCATGGGCTGGGTACTACAACAGGGAGAGAAGCTGATGAAGATGACTCGGAGGAATCAGCCTCCGAGTCCGACGTATCTGATCCTCCAGACCATGAGGAGGATACCTCTCCCCCCATTGACGACAAAACAAACCTCCAGCCTCTACATCAACAGCAACAGCAAGCAGGTCCAAGGAGCAGTTCACGTCTGAAAGTTCCTCGGCAGCATTACGATGCAGATAGGGGTGAATGGACAGGCTTCAACTATTCGTTCATGGTTCAAGAGGAGCCAACGTCTGTCGCAGAGGCACTCACGCGGCCTGAAAAAGCTGAGTGGGATGAAGTAATTCGCAGTGAACTCAGCTCCATCGAGGAGAATGGGACATGGGTACTGGTGGACAGACCTGCCGGCGCTCATGTTGTGGGTTCCAAGTGGGTGCTGAAAGCAAAAAGGAAACAGGATGGTAAGATAGACAAGTATAAGGCACGGGTGGTAGCAAAGGGGTTCTCTCAACGGCTTGGCTTAGAGTACGATGAGAGATTTGCTCCCGATGTGACGTTTGCCTCAATCCGGTCAATGCTTGCCATTGCTGCTGCCAAGAACATGGATATCCACCAGATGGATGTCAAGATAGCCTTCCTTTACGGCAAACTTGACAAGGAGGTGCTGATGGAGGTTCTAGAGGGGGTTGATGCGCCCGAGGGCAAGGTGTGCAGGCTGGTGAAGGCGTTCTATGGGCTAAAACAAGCGCCAAGACTTTGGTACCAAGAGATGGATACATTCATGGCCAAGGAGTCCTTCATGCACTGTGACAACGACCCTAGCATGTACGTGCATGAGAGCAACAAAGGGACTATGTTGGTCGCCTTGTACATCGATGACTTGATTATGTGCTCTTCTTCAACGCAGCTGCTAGACGATCTCAAGGGGCAGCCGAGTAGCAGGTTCAAGATGAAGGACATGGGTCCTCTTAACTTCTACCTTGGTATTGCCATCAAGCGTGACAGAGCCGCTGGTGCCATCAGCCTGAACCAGACAAAGTACATCGACTCCATTATCAAATGATACGACATGGCAGATTGCAAGCCTGCCAGCACACCCATGAGCTCAGAGTGCAAGCTCTCCACCTCTATGTCCCCATCCAACGAAGCGGAGAAAACTGACATGCTGGGCATCCCATATCAGTCTGCAGTGGGCAGTCTGATGTATGCCATGGTCGCCACCTGGCCAGATATAGCCCATGCTGTTGGGCAGGTGAGCTGGTTTGTGGCCAATCCTGGTCCACTGCACTGGCAGGCTGTGAAGCGCATCATGCGCTACCTTAAGGGGACGCGACACGTGGGACTCCAATTTGGAGGCATCGCTTGATCCGCGTCACTTCGTCTCATGTGCTACACCGACGCTGACTGGGGAGGCAATATCGACGACAGAAAATCCACCTCCGGCTTTGTGTGTATGGTAAATGGAGGTGCTGTCAGTTGGACGAGTCGCAAGCAGGAGTGTGTCTTTCTGTCAACAGCTGAAGCTGAGTACATTGCATTGGCTGAGGTGTGTAAAGAGGTGCAGTGGCTTCGCAGCTTGCTCTCTGAGATGAAGGCACCACAGGCAACGGCAACAATCATCAAGATTGACAACATGAGCGCGATTGACATGTCCAAGAACCCAGTTTTGTCCAGGCGCACAAAACACATCGAGATCCGCTACCACTATGCTCTGGACTTGGTCTACAAAAANATCGACGACAGAAAATCCACCTCCGGCTTTGTGTGTATGCTAAATGGAGGTGCTGTCAGTTGGGCGAGTCGCAAGCAGGAGTGTGTCTCTCTGTCAACAGCTGAAGCTGAGTACATTGCATTGGCTGAGGTGTGTAAAGAGGTGCAGTGGCTTCGCAGCTTGCTCTCTGAGATGAAGGCACCACAGGCAACGGCAACAATCATCAAGATTGACAACATGAGCGCGATTGACATGTCCAAGAACCCAGTTTTGTCCAGGCGCACAAAACACATCGAGATCCGCTACCACTATGCTCTGGACTTGGTCTACAAAAAAACAGTGGAGCTGGAGTATGTCGGCACCAAGCTGAACGGGGCTGACATGCTTACAAAGCCATTGGACAAGGATCTCGACCAGGCGGGCAGGCAAGGTATTGGCATGGTCAACGCAAGTGATGAAGAATGATGATGGAAACTGACGCAAGGTGCAAGGGAGAGATTTGTTGAATATGTTTGCCCTTTGTTCAGTCTTGTACGACGGATCAGGAATGCTCTACCCCTTGTGGAGGTATGACCCCTGGATTTTTTGTAGGGTAACTCAACTATGCTCTGTCTCATGTGAGATATGACCTGTGAGTACACCATGTAGGTGAGTAGTTAACTTGGCCATTTTGTTGATTTGGTCGAGTGAGAGGTCATGAGCTCGATCCTGGCTCCATGCACATCTTGGTTGTTTTAGAAGCTTCCAAGAAAGAAAGTCTATTGCTTCTGGGAAGCAACACGGCTGATCAGTCACCTTGGCACAAGGATGCTTATGTGTCAAGCCCACAGCGCAAGTCTGTTGGTGATGTGGCAGGGTCAAGCCACTTCTTACGAATGTGCTTTTGAGTTCTAGGACTGGATAGACAGCTATAAAAGGACTTGTCTTGCATGCTAATCAATTAACCCTTGCTTGATTCTCTCTTGCGTATTGACAACTTGAGCTCTTCTTGAGATGTAATGCTAAGGCGTTAGTACTCTTGAAGTTGAAGTGTATGCCTGATTAAGTTTGGGGTGCACGAAACATAGCTGCAAAGGAAGAAGGTGTAAAAACCTTTGTGAGATTTTTTGGTTTTGTGGCTTCTCTGCCGGAGGTGGTTAGCTGAGTAGCTAACAAGAAGCACTATGAGGCAGACAACACCAACAAGAAACTCACAGTTGCGCCGTTCTCCACACCCGGATTGACGTTTTCCACCTTCACATCATTGACCATTGCAGAAACATCTGGGGCCTCATAGCTGCGCAAGCTTTGCAGAAGCATGTATTGGGAAATGGACATGAGAGGATAGTATGTTCCAAAATGAGAAAAAAAGCGAGGGCCAGGGGAGAGGCGCCACTCCCTCCCCTGACCCTCTGCCTCTTACTCTACCCTATCCTACTCCTACTTGGATCTGGCAAAAAGAGTAGCCCCATGCCTCCACCAGCTCGTGTCTTGTACCTAATTGCGAAAGGATCATGGTCAGCAGTATATTATAAGGGCTGCAGTGTTGCACTTGTGTACGGAGTGGTGCAACGAGGAGAAGTGGAAGTCTGCGGAAGCTGATGTGGAGCATTGACGAGTGGCAACACAAAGTGCAGTCACAAAAGAGCGGACAAGACTGGCGGACAGTTTTATAAAGATCGACCAATGCAGCGGATGACCTGCTTATCAACGGCTGACGACCTTTGCATATTCTACAATCTACGGCTGACGACAAACGAATAATACGGAGGACATCGGAGGAAGAGGGAGGTTACTAACCGGAGCGAAGAAGACCATCACAACAAGCAGATCCCAAGCAAGAGGAAGCGACAAAAGGGCACACTTAGTGGCACACTTATCGGCACTGCTACGGTACACGCCATGGTAAAGCGTGAACTGCGGCAGAGCCATTTAAAGCCGCCACTCTGCTCAGCATTTCCTCTATTGCTTCTTGAGTACCAAGGACTTGTACCTGATGTATCCAGGACTTGTACATTCTTCAAGAAAGGGATTCAGTTTCACATTAATCGCAGTGTGTGCAGATGTGGCTCGTTGTGCCTGTGTTGATCTGCATTGGTTATGCGATTGGTTCTGTGCTGTCTTGAAGAACTCTTTGTGACATTCAATGATTAAATTCAACAATTGGTATCAGAGCAGGTGTGCCACAAACCTCTTGAAGACTGGTTGCGCTGATCATCCAAGCATCTGAGAAGATCTATCACCATGGCTGGCCTCAATGGAGGTGGTCTTGGGGACCAGTTGAAGATTCAGCCTTTTGATGGAGTGAACTACAGTGAATTCGCCTTCAACATGACAATGATTTTTCTGGACAAAGGATTGTGGGAAGTTGTCTCAGATCCACCCACAGAAACGCTTGCAGCCGATGCAACAGACGATGCCCAACAACAATGGCAACGGCGATGTGATCAAGCCTTTGTACTACTGGAAATGCAAGTATCCGACAGACTAAATTTTCTGATAACAGATGAGAACGCTACCTTGGATACACAGAAAGCTTGGAAAGCATTGAAGCAGCGGTATCTCAAAGTTGGTGATGCCAAACTACACAACTTGTTCATCCAGTTTTGTGAACTGAAAATGGACGAGATGACCAAGCTAGAACATCATGTGTCCCACCTGAAACACCTTGTGGAACACATCACGTCAATGGGGCAGAATCTATCTTAGAAGGTGGTTCTTTTACGCCTCTTTGCAAGTCTCCCATCCAGATTTGACCATACAGTTGATCAGCTTCAGGCATTTCAAGAACAAGGTGCAGACTGCAGACCTTGGAAGCAGCCAGATTTCTACCTGCACCAAATGGAGCTCAGGGAGCTCAAGGAGCAGCAATACCAGCAGCTGCAGTTGGAGTTTATGAGCTAACTCTTGAAAGCTCCTGTGAATCTCTTTTCAGAGCAGAAGAAAAATATTTGAAGATTCCTGAAGGGGTTGAAGCGGCTTTGGCCGCAAGATTTGGCAATCATCATCAACGACAGAAACCAAGATATCAAGGATATGGCCAAGGGCACCTGATTGGGTCAGACTCAAACTCACAACCGCATTTCATGTCTCAACCACATCAACGTCTTCAAGCATAAGGGGGTATCATTCCAGCTAGAGCACTTGGCAGCAAGGGCGTTGAACACGTGAAGTGCTGGAACTGCCAGCAATTTGGACATCTCAATCGTTTTTGTGATAAACCGTGCCGTCCAAGACACCCAGATACACAACATGCCTTGCTGACTACAGGGCCGGAACCAGAACAAGTTCAGACCAGTGTATACAACAGCTTGAAACAGATGATGCTTCAGATGACAGACAGCTGGACTCAACTTCTCCATCAAGTTGAAGCCATTGGAAACCAGACGCTCAACGTCAACGGAAGTCCCAGTAACACCAATATCAACTTCCTCCCTGCCATTGATGACTTGAAAACTACAACTCCACCATTGGAAACTCAACAAGCTGCAGCTAAAACAGCTGAATTCATCTTGGAAGAACCGGCTCTATGCTCTGTGGAGAGTGCATTCCTGCTAGCAGCTAGAATCCTTCCGTGGATTCTCCAATCAGGAAGCACGAGACATATGACATGCAACAGGTCCTGATTCACTGACTACCAAGAACTCAAGACACCAAAACCAGTCTGCATTGGTAATGGTCGTATTATCCCTGCCATCGGCATTGGCACGGTCAAAGTCTCCATCAGTGTTGAAGGAAAGATCGCTTCTCGTACATTTGCTGATTTGCTTTTTGTTCCAAAACTGGCTGCAAATCAGCTCTCAGTGTACGCAACTGAATGACAAAGGATGCAACGTTATCTTTGATGCCAACAAGAGCTTCCAAATCAATGCCAAGGCTGGGCGTATTGTAGCAGAAGCAAAACGGGAGGGCAATCTAACCATTCTGCCAACTCTTGATTCTGAAGCAGATGAAGGCACAGCAGAGGTTGCTCTGGCAGCATCTGGACCCACATCATCAGCAGCACCATCTCCTACTCAAGACGCTCTCACAAACCTGTGGCACCGGCAATTGGGACATGTTGGCTTCACCACACTGATTGCTATGTCGAAGATGGGCATTGCAGACTCTCTCCCCAGAAATCTGCAGCCACCTACCTTTACCTGTTGTGAAGGCTGTCTTGCGGGTAAACAAAGTCAGGCACCCTTCCCCACACACTCCAGTGTCAGCGCAAGTGACAAAATCCATCTGGTTCTCATGGACCTGTGCTGCATCAAGGACTCCTCCATTGCAGGAAAGAACTATTCTCTCTTCCTCCTTGATGACTTCACCCATCACGTGTGGCTTCGCTTTCTTCGACACAAATCTGAGGCTGTAGACCATATCATGACGTGGATTCGTCGTATTGAAAATGAGACCGACAAGACCGTGAATGCTGTGTAATCTGACAATGGCGGAGAGTTTGTCAACCACACTCTCACTCAGTTCTACGCCAACCATGGCAGTCAGCATCAGCGCACAGTCCCTCATACTCCGCAGCAGAACGGCCGTGCAGAACGCATGAACAGAACACTCCTTGAAAAAGCCATATCTATGCTGCATGCAGCTGGTCTCCCAGCAGGATTCTGGGCTGAAGCTGTCAACACTGCAGGTTATCTCCTCAACCTCCTCCCATGCAAGCACCTCAACAATCACAAGACACCATATGAAGCCTGGCATGGACATCCACCAAACATTGGTCATCTCAAAGTCTTTGGCAGCACTGCTTATGCCTGGGTCACCCTGGCAGCTCGCGATAAAGTTGGTTCTGATACCAAGAAAGGTGTCCTCGTTGGTTACTCTGACACCAGCCATGCCTATTGCATTTGGGACCCTGTTGCGAAGCGCATTGTCAGAAGTCGAAGTGCTACATTTGATGAAACTCTCTAGGATTGCACTGCAACTGACCAAGGCCTTCCACAACTTCACATCATCTCCCTGGAATCACAACCCAGTCTCCCTCCACAACACCCTGTGGATCCTGGCTTTGATGACCATGCTGGAGTCCTTCCTCCGATTACCCTGTTGCTGAGGTTCCAGTTGTGGCTGCACCACTTGTTCCTGAGGTGCCATCTCCACCGCCACCGCCAGCTCCGCCACCGCGCAAGTACCGCCAGAATTACCCATCAAATTGGGATCCCTCCACCCCTCCTTGTCGCTCTGCTCGTCAGCAGGGTCTCTAGGCGCTTGCCGCAGTCTTTGGTGGTGCTACCAACAACAAAGCTTTGCTTCCCACTTCTGCTTCACCCTCTCTGACTCCTTCCCCATCTGCACCAACTTTCTCTCTCAAAGTTGCTTTTGTCACCCCAGTAGTTGACCTTGTCAGCTACACCGACGCCATGACCCGTCCTGAAGCCGCTGACTAGCATGCAGCTGCTATCAGTGAATTTGAACAACTCCAGAAGTAGCACACCTGGAAATTTGTTGACCTGGCTCCCGGAGCGCCTGCCGTCACCTCCAAGTGGATTTTTAAAACTAAGCTGAATGAGCATGGTGCTATTGACAGATTCAAAGCCAGCCTGGTAGCTCGTGGCTACAGCCAGGTCCAAGGGGCCAACTACAGTGACACATTTGCCCCCATGGCCAAATATTCATCCATCCGGATCATTTTGGCGCTTGCTGCTCAAGAGGGGTGGTACCTCCATCAAATGGACGTCAAATGAGCCTTCTCAATGGCGACCTAGAAGAAGAGGTATTCATGACACAGCCGGAGGGTTTTGTGCAGCCAGGGGGGGAGAAGAAGGTATCTCGTCTACTCAAAGCCCTCTACAGCCTCAAGCAGGCGCTCTATCGATGGAACAAGCGCATTCATGAGTTTTTTGTTGGTGAGGGTCTCAATCGCCTTCATGCCGACCACTCAGTGTACTACAAGGATGGAATTCACAATCTCAGCGTGATCCTTTATGTTGACGACTTGATCCTCTTTGGTCGCTCTCTCACGGACATCACAAACTTCAAAGGCGCGCTGTCTATTACCTTTGAAATGAGCGACATGGGCCCACTGAAACTTTATCTGGGCATTCAGATTCATCACAGCCGCAACCCCTCCGAAGTGACTCTTTCGCAGAGTACATATATCACTCGCATGGCTGACAAGTTTGGGTTGGGGCAACCGCACCCCACTCATACTCCGCTGACAGTTGATCACGGCTTGACTCGTCCAGCCACTGTGGACCTTCTTGCGGACCCCAGTGACACTCAGCTGTTCCCGAGTTTGGTGGGTTCTCTGATGTACGCAAGTGTGGGAACCTAACCTGATATTTCTTATAAAGTTGGCCTCCTCAGCCAGGGTTGCAAAAATCCTACGAAAGATCATGTCGTTGCTACCAAGTGTTGCATCAAGTACCTCAGGTGCAATGCTGAACACAAAATCCGCTGCAGTCCACAAGGCACTGTGCGCCTTATCGGCTTCTGCGACGCCGACTTGTCGGGAGACAAGACCACAAGCAAATCTTGTTGAAGATTTTCCCCTCTGCATGCCCAAGTGCGGCACCGGGAGGCACCGACGAGCCGCCAGAGAGAGGAAAATCTTCATCGACGGATCTAGCGACTCAAGGATTGCTCGGATCCTAAAATGGAGGATTGCCCCTGAAAGTTGACGAGTTGCTAAATCCCGTGGAAGTTGTTTCACCGGAATCGGACAAGTAACGAGGGAGATATGGGCTTCCAAAGTTGGGGTGTGCACGGTGGTTCTGGGAGCCGGCCGCGGCTCGACTTCCGGTGAATAATTGACCGGAGCGAGTAACAAAATGCCATCTGGGGATTTTGCTCCGGAAGGACTGCCGAGGCGTCTGGTGGATGATCCGCCGGATTTCAGGAGTGCAGTTTGTTACTGAGGGACTTAGCCAAAATCCTGGCTCGGAGTCCGAAACTCAGTAGTACAGTTTGTTACTCGGGGACTTCCTCAAAATTCCGACTGGAAGTCCGCAAACAGGTTTCGACCTACATCAATCCCCATCACCAAACTCGATGATTAACTCATCGTAACAGACCCCAAAGGCCCGAGGGGCGCTGCCACTATGCATAGGGACATCTGCACCTCCGGAATGGCGTTTTTGATGGGTCCTTGATGTGTGAAGGCGCCTCGGCGGACGACGAGGTGCGCGCCGCCGAGTGAGCGGCTGGTTTGGGGTGCTGTGCTTCGACTGACGTAGCAGGAGCTACGGTTATCCGAATCGCACACAGTTTGGTGCGTTGGAGAGTTCATGAATAGCCCTAAAAATGATCAGATCATGTCCATGTTCAAAAAGTAATGCAAAATTGCGTTATTCCCTTCGCAAACGTGACTGTCTCCCAAATGCCTTCGACTCCCAGAAACATAGCGTGAGGCGACCAGAAAGCTCACGCTTGGACTCAGAACCACCCGCAAAACATAGCCGTAAACACACAGTTTATGGCACAACCCCAAAACCTGCCATTGGTGCCACACATGGCAGCATTTCAGCAGGCTCAACCGGCACCCATGCCGCAAACCTATATGGCCCAACCTGCAGCAGCTACAGCAGGAGTGCCACTTGTTCAGCCACATCCAGCCAGACCCATGGAGCAGATCCCAGTGCAAGGCCAAACAACGGCAGGAGCAAGAACACCGTTTCTCCACCTGGAGAATACAACGCCAGCAGCTGTAGCCTCCTTGCAACTGCACAAAATCAAAGTGGACAGATTTGATGGCGAGAACTTCCCGCACTTGGCCCACAATTTCAAGCAAGTCGTCCAGATTCACTGCCTATGGGAGTTCTACAACGGGCACTATTCACCTCCACCACTCGGATCGCCACCACAAGCAGTGTCAGACTTCACATACTTCACCAACACTACATAAATGGTTCTGGATGATCAACCGAGTCCTCATATTCAGCAAGCAATCAGGATGTTTGAGAACTCGGCTGAACCCGCCCATCATGCCTGGTCCTACCTGCTACGGACCTACATGTCGGGAGACTCCACCTTCAAGTCTCACCTCCTGACCAAGCTATCACACATCAGCCTCAGCAACTTTGACAACATAGAGGACTACATCAACAAAGCTAAGTCCTTGCGTGATCAGCTCGCCGTAACGGATGCTCCAATCTCGGAGCCCGTCTTTGTGACCTTCCTCCTCAGTGGGTTAACAGGCGATTGGGAGAATGTAAGGCATGTGCTGAAGTTGAAGCAAGAGGCCGAAGTGACAGAGGTGTACGTGTGTAAGACTCTACTCATGGAGCAACGCGATCGCAAGCTCGCAAAGGACAAAGCTAGCCTGCGTCCAAACGCACCTTTTACAGCAGCAGCTGCCAGTCACGTCAACACAACTCAGTTGTCATGGAAGAGCCAACCAAAAATGAACTCGGCATCCTCCCATGCATCAGCCCGATCTGCTCCACACGCCAGCGCTCGCAACTCCTTTGGCCAGCAATCAGGATCACGGCCTGTAGTGGAATGCCACTACTGCAAGAAGATTGGCCACATGCAAAGGAACTGCAGAAAGAGGATTGCGCATGAAGAGCACGCAAGGAGGAAGAAGGGTTACAAAGGGAAGAAGCCAGGAGAAAAAGGGAAAGAGAAGGAGGATGGAGGCAAAGAAAAAGAATCTCAGCGGAAGACTGAGAAGAAGGGAGAAGAAGGAGCCAACAAGGAGTTTGATTACTCAGCATCCGTGTTCAAGCTCTCGGATGTACAAAGCAGCGGCCTTGTTCGCTCACCATACGTGTGGTACCTAGACAGTGGATGCACATCACACATCACCTTTGAGAGGACTTGTCTCCAGGATCTCCAACCCAGCACTAAAGGTTTTGTCACTGTCGCCAACAACCGACAAGTGCCAGTGTTGGGAAAAGGCAGAGTGACAGTTACAGGGTACAACGGAGCTCCGGTGAAATTCGGAGATGTTCTCTACATCCCTGAGATCACCGTCAACCTTCTCTCACTGGGACAACTGATGAAGAGGGGAGCTCGCATTGTGAGCAAGGGTGACAACATCACCCTTAGGAGCCATGTAGGGGATATTTTTGCCGAAGGATGCCTCCGTCAACACGGCATGATTGAGCTTGATTTCAGCCCACCTTCAGCAGCAGCTCAAGAGACTCCTCTCGCAGCTGTAAGTCTACACCAGTCTACTGGTGCAGACATGTCCATGTGGTACAAGGGACTTCGCCACATGAGCAATCAACTAGTTGAGACCATGAAGAAGCAGCAGCATGTTGAGGGACTCCACATCAGAGATTGTGACAGCAAAGGCACAGCAGACCCTTGTGAAGACTGTGTAAAGGCAAAGCTGCCACGACAAGTGTTTCCTCCCGCCAGCAAGTGTGACGTCTCTGACAAGCTCAAACTGGTCCACACAGACATATGTGGACCACTACCAATGGCCACAATGAACTCAGGTCATCAATACTTCCTCCTCTTCATCGATGACTCAACACGCTTCACCTGGTGCTATGCCCTCAAGACAAGAGATGAGACACCTACATAATTTTTCAAGTGGTTGGCCATGGCGGAGAGGCAGAGCAACAAGAAGTTGCAAGTCCTACGGTCTGACAATGCTGGAGAGCTTACCAGCTTTGATTTCATGTCTCGCCTCAAACACATGGGCATCGTGTAGCAGTTTTCATTGCCCTACACACCGCAGCAGAATGGCGTCGCAGAGCGTGAAAATCGCACCATACAAGAGACGCTCAAGTCAATGCTCCTTGGCGCCCGGCTAAAAAACAACTGGTGGCCCTACGCGCTCAAGCAGGCCGTTTGGATGCGCAATCGCGTACCACACACAGCGCTGCTGGACATGACACCATTCCAAGCTTGGCATGGAGACAAGCCAGACATCAAAGCGCTACGAACATTTGGCTCCATGGCACTTGTACATGTGCCAAAAGAGCGAAGGAGGAAGCTGACGGATAAGGCATTGTGGGGGCTATTCATTGGCCAAGCTTCCAACATGAAAGGTTGGAAGTTCTTCGAAATGGACTCACAACGCACTATCGTCAGCCGTGATGCCATCTTTTTTTAGAATCTCACACGTGCATCTTGGAAGGACAAGCGTGCAACAACTCCTGATCTGCTGCAAACTTTCTACGACTCCTACGTCGAATCACTGGTGGAAGCAGATTCAGTAGCAGACTCACATCCACTCACCTTTACGGATCTGGATGAGGCGCATAAGGAGACGATGAGCACGTGTGTGCCCCTCGGCGCTCACCACCTTGAACGCCCCACCTTGGATGACAAGCCTGTTGATGTAGGATATGATGAAGTCCAGGCGGAACCAGTGCAGAATAGTCCGCAGGCGGCAAGGAAGGTACAGCCGCTGGTTGCTATGAGCGAGCGGTGTTTCACACGCCTCCTACAACAACAATTGGAGCAGCAGAAAGGGGATGATGAGACAGAGCACAACCTTTTTGTCACGGCATGCTCAGTCTACAAAGAGGACGAGGTTGTCCTCGCAGAATTTGCTACGACACAACTTGCAGCACTCCTTTCACACCAAGTGAAGGATCTCCCACCAGAGCCCAAAACTCTTGAAGAAGCTCTAAGTGGGGAACATGCAGCAGAGTGGAAAGTAGCATTGGATGTGGAGTACAACATTCTGATGGAACAAGGGACGTGGGAGCTCACCAAGCCACCACCACACTCACAACCTGTCGGGGTAAAATGGGTGTTCCGGATCAAGACAAAGGCTTACGGCAGCATCGACAAGTTCAAAGCGCGTCTGGTGGCAAAAGGCTTTACGCAGGTAGAAGGTAAGGACTTCTTTGAGACTTACGCACCTGTCAGTCGCTACACAACGGCGCGCATCATGCTTGCTATTGTAATAGTTGAGGACTACACAGTGCAACAGCTTGATGTCAAGAACGCCTTCTTGCATGGAGAGATGGATACTACGGTGTTCATGAAACAACCGGAAGGTTACAATGACGGGAGTGGAAGAGTCTGCAAGCTGGTGAAGAGCCTCTATGGCCTCAAGCAAAGTCCACTCCTCTGGTACAGGAAGCTGTAAGCGCTGTTGGAAAACCTCAACTTCAAGCCATCAGCCTACGACAACTGTCTCTTTCTTCATAGACCCGCTCTTCACGCTCATCCTGACTACTACGCACTTGTGTACGTGGATGATATCCTCATCATCGGACTATCTGCTGAGTTCATCCAATCAACAGCTAAAGCAATGGCCAAGGAAGTGAACATCACCCTCATGCCATCCTTCGAATACTACCTTGGGATGAACATCAAGCGCAACCACGACTTGCGCGTTTTGGAGCTAAGCCAAGAGACCTAGTGTACCAAAGTCTCTGAACGCTTTGACGTGCCTGAGCGGCATGTACCTACACCTTTGACCCAGCAGCAGCTGACCCATCGTGGAGAAAGGGGGAGGAGTGAAACAAACTATCGCAGGAGAGTTGGATCACTCATGCACGCTGCAAGGTGCACACGTCCTGACCTACAGTATGCTGTGGGCAACCTTGCACGTGGGAATGAGACCTGCTCAACTCGGGCATGCAAAGAGCTCGACCGTGCCCTCATGTACATGAGAGCAACAAAGGACACAGCATTGACCTTTGGCAGTTCCAAGGACTTGGAGCTGAAGTGCTTCGTTGACGTAGATTTTGGAGGCACAGAGGAGGATTGACACAGCACCACCGGCTTTGTCTGCCTCCTATCCGGTGCAGCTATCTCATGGTCTAGCAAGTGGCAGAACATTATCACAATCAGCTCTGCCGAAGCTGAGTATGTCGCAGCTACATCTGCTACACAGGAGGTGACCTACTTGCGGAACCTTCTTGACGACATTGGATTTCAGCAGGAGAGTCCCACTGAAGTCTACGTGGACAACAAGTCTGCAATCGACCTTGCCAATTTTATGAAGTTTCAAGGACGAACAAAACACATCGACATACGCGGACACTGGATCCGGTCGAAGGTCCTTGACGAAACAGTACACCTCATACACGTGCCTGGTTCGGAGCAAGCAGCAGACTTTCTGACAAAGAGCGTTCCAAAGGACATCTTTAACAAGTGTGCCATGCAGTGCGGACTCACCTCAAGCGCACTCTCGCAGTATCGAGGAAAGAGGAACGACTTCATCGGCAAGCGAAAGTCAAAAATGCGCACCCACACCATGTTGTTCGACACGCAACAGGACCTGCCCTCGTGCTTCATGATGCATGAAGTGCACTCCACCACAAGTGCAGCAGTAAGGGGGAGTACGACTGTGAAGAAAGACAATGTCTTCAAAGCTCCTGTGGACACCTTCACTCTGCACCTTGGCCACCTCGGATCATTGTCGCCTCACAATCAGGCCACTGGTGCAGTTTGCAACATGGGAGCGAGCAGCATGCAGCAGATTCTTCAAGGAATGGGTGAAGAATCTGAAAACTTGAACAAAATTCAAGTGTGTGGTGTACCAGCAACATCACCCTCAAAGCTGGCCAAGGTGGAGGCCCACAACCATTCGTCCTTAAAGAGGCAACAGCCTACTACGGGAAATCGTCAACAGCAGCACCAGATTCAGCAGCAGCCGCAAGCAGCAGAAGCTGGAAAGTCTACGGTGGCAGCCTTTCCGCAACTGGTTCTGCCGGATAAAGTTTTACAAAACCAGGATGACTGCGCCGTTGGCGCGGCGAAAATGATCCCTCGACAACGACGTCAGCAAGACGCCGCAGCTCGTTCGCGCGAGCGTTCGACGACGCGGATGCCCAATTACTCCGTCGAAACGTGGCGTCGAGCTCGTGGCTCACAGCCGCTTGCTCTCGTAAGCGGTTGTTTGCTCGCGGGAGCGAGCGCGCTGAGCACCATGGAGCCCGCGGCGTTCCGATGTGGAAGCCGCGAGTCCGCTTCCCCTCGGCTTGCAGCAAATAGGGCACAAAGCAGCAGACTCAAAAAAGCAGAAAAACCGATTTTTGCGGCGAACAGCGCATGCGGGCGAACTGTTGACGCAGCAGCATGCGCACTTACTGCGGCGACAAAAGTCAGTGTGAAGTCGCCCTCGACGCCGGTCGCTTTGAAGCTCGCGAACTCCCACAGCGATCACGGCGCCTCCCCGACCGATGGAAAGTTTTGCAACAGTGCAGATCGCGGAAGCAAGCGGGCGAGAGGAGCAGCAGAACGAAAGGCTGCGGTTGCACACGAAACAAAACAAGCAGCAAAGTTCTCTCCTCCAGCGCGACCACTCTCAGCCAGAAACAGTGGCAATCAACGAAACAACCCTGCTTGCACTGTTCAGGAATTTCACGCGAAGTGTCAAGCGCGACAGGGGAGATCCGTGACTCCAAACGGGTACAACAGCGAATTCTCTCTCAGCGACGATCTCCTGAGTAACAAACATGCTTCTGAGGAGGAGACGATGGCAGGGGACCGTCCCCAAACAAGCACTGAACTGCAGCAGTCGACCCAGAATCGCAACAGTGCGAACACATCCGACCAAATGAGGTCCAGACCTGCATAAACGGCCTTCTCCACTCCACCTCCTAGTAAGGAAAGGGTCATGAATTATTTTTTGGCCATCAGCCCTCCTCTGCCAGCTTGCCTTCGTCCTTTCCAACAAAGGATATCATCATTGGAGTTTCCTATAGCGAGCCAGCATCTCAAAGAGCGACGGGCAACAACCTTGGACACCTCAATTTCAGCTAGAGTGTCCAAGGATCAACTTGCAAGCTTGGAGACACCCAACCTCGGAGTAGAAAAGGAGGAGAGATCGGGAGTTGACAAAATGCATGAGAAAAATCCATTCGTACATCATGGAGGTGCTCCAAGTCTCCACAATTTTTACGAAATGGACCACATACCCAGACAGGCACACGGAGAGACCCAGAAAAACGTTTCTGGGAACCCGGAAGTCGAAATCAAGGAGGGGCCATTTTTTTCGCCCAATAAAATTCTCCAACTTCATTGAGGTGCCTTACAACTCCAAGGAGGAAGCAGAAATCCCTCTCATCGAACCGAAGCTCATGGAAACCGAAGAAATCATCAACTTCTTCGCTTCCTAGTAATTTTGGGGTGTTCTACGTCCATCTTCACCAGCGCACCTATCAAGGGGGAGTGTTGGAGTATAGTGATAATTACGTTGGATTTATGCTTCAAATTGGCGCAGTCGGATTCTGATTCAGAGCCTTCTTCAGCAAGTTACGGATTTGTTCTGTGATTTACTGGGAAAAATTCCAGGGGGAATTCTCCATTGTACAGGCCGAGGAATATCCGGTTTCTCATCCAAGTGGTCGTGTTCACGACCCAGACATGTACAGTTGGTCCAGCATCGTGGAGGACAAACGTCGGCCACCTAGCCAAGGTTGTCGTCCAGCATTGGATAACTTGGCAACTGCCTCACACGAGGCCGTCTGGGGCAAGCAGCCCTACGAAGTTGCTATCCAACATTGTACAGGCAGTAGCGAGGTCGCCTAACACATGCTCAACCTCGTACAATAATGTCTGCATCATTGGCGAGGCCTCCAATTGGAAGACGCTTTACTACATCAGCATCTGCGACCGCCGGGACCGCTACCGATGATGCAGCAGCAGGGACCATTGGGACCACGACAATTGGGACCGCCAGGGACCGCCACCTATGGTACAAGCCAGAGCAGCAGTATAAAAGGAGGCCAGTAGCTGCCACTATAGTAACTCAGCATTCTAGACTACCGCAGCGACAGCTACCATCATCACCCCTTGAAGTCAGCCTTCTGACTTGGTGCTCAGATCCAGATCCTTCTGGAGTTCTCCTCCGTCGACCCAGTGAGCCTGGAAGTTCTGCCGGCTTGGCTAGGAGGCGCCCTGACTTCCTGAAGGCCTATCAACTTGCAAGACACGCCAAGACACTTGCCACAAGGCTAGTAGCCTGGCAAGGTGTTGCGCCCAGCTTGGGCCAGGAATAGAGTCGGAGCACATAGGTGTACATAAGCTGTTGTGAGACTTGTACTCAGCATCTCTGTACTTGTACTTGTATTTTTCATAATACAGTCAGATTTCCACAAAAAAAAATACACAGTTTATTCCTTCCGCTTTGTACTCTTTTTTTTACAGTTTGTACAAGTCCAGCTGAGCACGTCAAGGTCCTCGCACGATAGCAAGGCCTACTCAGCCTTTGCTATGATCGTGCGAAAATCTAACATATGTATACGTATATGTATATGTATATGTATATGTATATGTATATGTATATGTATATGTATATGTATATGTATATGTATATGTATATGTATATGTATATGTATATGTATATGTATATGTGTATGT
>SZWC01011788.1:75238-90418 GCA_023375785.1 Penium margaritaceum
AGGGCACAAAGGGCAGGGCACAAAGGGCAGGGCACAAAGGGCAGGGCACAAAGGGCAGGGCACAAAGGGCAGACAAGGCAGAGAGGGCAGAGAGGGCAGAGAGGGCAGAGAGGGCAGAGAGGGCAGAGAGGGCAGAGAGGGCAGAGAGGGCAGGGAGGGCAGAGAGGGCAGAGAGGGCAGAAAGTGCAGAAAGGGCAGAAAGGGAAGAAAGGGAAGGGGAGGGCAGGGCAGCACAGGGCAGCGCAGGGCAGCGCAGGGCAGAGCAGGGCAGGGCAGCGCAGGGTAGCGCAGGGCAGCACAGGGCAGCGCAGGACAGGGCAGGGGAGCGCAGGGCAGGGCAGGGCAGGGCAGGGCAGTGTATGCCATGGCATGCCATGAGAAGACGCGAGATGAACTTTCCGTGATGTGACGTCTTTTATGGAGTGTCATTGACATGGTATGACATTGCACAAACGTAAACGTACAGGGAAAGACGCACCTCATCATACCAGGAGGTGAAAATGAAACCATGGTGCATTAGCTTGGCGTGAGGCTGTGCGCGTTTCTGCATTTGTGGCCATGGGCGTCTGCGAAACGCCCTTTGCTCCTTGAAAACCTCCAAGAAGTTGAGGCAAAGAGGCAACATGCCTTGAAGAACGTGCCTTTGAAGGGAAAAACAAAAAAAAAACACAAAAACAAGAACTAAAAAGAAGAAAAAGTACATTCTGGTACTGACAGTGAGGAGGGTGCGGTAGTGCAGATGGTCCGACACAAGCTCTCTTCGGTGCACAGACTCGGAGGCTGGCTTCGCGTTGTTCACAATCAGACTTCGGTGGTGGTACTTGGCATGGACGACAGGAAGCCATGAGGATGCCGGGAAGGAGGAGGAGGAAAAGGGTTGCGGTAGAGGCGTCAGCAGCAGCATCACCAGCAGCAGCGGCGNCCCTACCTGCCGCTTGAGAAGTAGGCATCCTCCGCCCGGCGGATAGAAAACAAAACGGCAAGTTCGGCTCCGTCGCTCATTTCCGTTCGCGATGGGGTCGAGGAGGGTTCGCCCTTGTCCTGACAACAGCAGAGGTACCTTTTGCGATGAAGGCTTGGTTGTGAATGCTGGTAACGTCGCCTACTTGCATCTGGACTGTCCGAATGCAAATGAGCGAGTCTAGCCCTCGGACGAAATCCACGACACCCATTGTCGTAAACCGTCGTGAAAACTGGCCGAACACAACTATCCGCGAGAACATTACACTAGAAACGGCGTGTCGTTCGCTGTTCCGACATGCGGCAGAGTCCTTCACAATCCATCGCGAAAAGAAATTAGCGATGTAATCAGCCTTGCCGAAATACAAACAGTCCCCACACTCACTTCGCCATGCTCGGTCAGCAGCATGTACTGCTGATCGAGCGTGGCGAGAGGGCATGTGACATCCGTCGACCGCGGCGCTCGCAATCGAGAGATATCGCGACGGGCGTCGGCTGTCAGTTGCTACGTGTCATTTTCGACGTGCCCCCATTTCTACAATCACACTGTATCCACCCGTGGATCTTAGTTCCTTCATAGTTTACCCCCCGCTCTTCAATTCAATCTCATTTCTTCTTGAGGCTAAAAAGAGAAGTTCATGTTACGCCGGGTGGAACGTAGGTAATTCAGAAGGATGAGGTGCCAGAAAAAAATTCCATTGTTTGGGACAAGTGGGTGATTTGTATCAAGCTATAAGTGTACTTCAAAGACAAGTGTCGAGTGCGTCGAGCACATGTATACAAATTGGTAATGAGACTGAGGCATATTTTGGGTCTTTGACTCTCAAGCCGAGCAAAGGGTGTGCGGTCGCGCCGTGAGTGGCTGCTTCGAGACGCTCCGCCGAGAAGTCAAGGGGCTTCGAGAATATTGAGGCGCGACTTCATAAAGTCCAGCACTGTCGAGAAAATATCGAAAAATCGATATGGTTCTGTAGATCATTCTGGAAAGTGGTCGGAGTAGCCATAACCTTCTATAAGGAAACACCAGAGGCCAAGGTAGGTGGCGAAAATGCTCTTGGCCGATCGGCGTAAAAGTCCTGAGGTTGTCCCACGGTGGGTCACGTCTAATGGAAAAAAAAATAACCGCTCCCAGAGATTAGGGACTTGTGCACGTCAAAGGGTTTCAGTTTCATAAAGTCATGTCCTCGAGTTTGATGTTTGCAAAGCAGAGGAGGACGCAATTGCGAAAGCTCAACATGTCGTCGCAATATCCATCTACCGCTCGCTTCGTAGCTACTTGTGTTTTCGAAAGTATCTGTCGTGATTGTTCCCAAATGCTTGAGAAATTCCTGCACTGGATGTTTCTCTGGCTTTGTTATCCGGCCAAAGTGGCGAGAAGATTCGTGTACACTACTTATAAAAAGGATTTTTCCCATTGCGGTGGAAGTGGCAGAGTTGTATGCAAGATGGGAGGTTTGTAGTTTGGCAGCCAAATCGGTGCCGCGTAGTCGCATAATGTGCAGAGAAGCTGCTCAAGCATCTAATTGCTCTACAACGTTTTTTCCATTTGTCTGAGGGTGGAACGTCGTACATAACTCGATTGGACTGCAGTGAAGTGTCATCGGTTTGCGCAAAAAATGGCTAGACAAGCGGTCATATTGTCCTCGGCAAAATGTCCACCTTGACCGGTGTCTTTGCATTCCTCAAATAGCAGTCTCCGTAGCTCCTCATTCGACGGAACGACGACTTAGCGAGTGAATCGCCATCACCTGTAGGGGTTGTCAAACTACAACTAAGTTTTGTCGGACTCGCCAAACTCCTCGTATCCTTTCACGAATAACCTCGCAAGATGCGGGTCTCATTCGTCAAGTAACGTGCTGATCTCAGCCATCAAATGTGTTTGCTACTCAGAGAGTTTGATGGATTAGTTTTTCCGGGGTGATACTTGATGTTGTTAAAGTTGGACTCAAGGAACTCCATCCATCGAGTTTGTCGACAGCTCAGATTCGGCTAAGTCTTGAGATATTTCAGCGTGTGGTGGTCGGTGCAGACAATGCATCGCCGCAATTCCAAGTAGCACCGCCATGGCTTGAACGCGTGCACGACTACGAGCATTTCTTTCTTGTGCACCGCGTAGTTGAGTTCCGACCCGTGCAATTTTCTCAACATATACGCGATTGGTTGTTCTCCACCGTCGTCTTGGATGAGATCAGCTCCGATGCCTCGATCGGATGTGGCAGTGGTCATGATGTAGTCCACCATATGATCTGCCAATCCTAAGGCTAGTGCCGAAGTTAGAGCGTTCCTCAAAGAGTGGAACGCTTCTTGTTCTTTGTCCCCCCAAATCGACTTGGTGGTTCTTCGAGTGAGATCGGAAAGGCACTGACACTCGAGCGTAATCTTTCACAAATCGACGGTAGTAGTTACGAAAGCCCAAAAATGCTTGGTCGTCCCGAACATTTGTAGGTTTCGGCACATCGGCGACCACTTCCACCTTTTTCGGGTCCATGGTGATTTGACCACGGCCGATGATGTGGCCAAGAACTCAATTGACGGACGAACGAAGTTGCACTTTGAGAGTTAAGCAAAAACCTTTTCTCTTTGTAAAAATTGGAGAACTTTTCAAACATGTCCATTGTGCTACTCGAGGGTGCGGTTGTACACCAGGATGCCGTCAAGATACACAACATCATTGTCATCGAGGTATGGGTGGAAAATGTTCTTCATCACCACCACATATGCTACAGGGAAGTTGGTGAGACTAAATGGCATAACCATATACTTGAAGTGCTAGTATCTGGAGCAAAATGTTGTCTTCTTGACGTACTTACCGGATACGTGGATCTAATGACATTTGTTGCATAAGTGGATTTTGCTGAAAAATTGAGTGACACAAAGTTGATTAAAAATTTTGTTTGCTGGCGGAAGAGGTTAGCAATTTCAGATTGGTGATTTTGTTCAACGCTCTGTTATCAACACACATCCCCATCTCTCTGGTTTTCTTCTTCACATAAAGTACAAGTGTCGCCTATGGTGGTGACGTGGAAGGCTTGATGAACTCCTGACCGAGCATCTTGTCCATTTGCTTCTTGAGTTCAGTCAGCTCGTGATAGCTCGTCCGATATGTCCCCTTCAGTGACCGTCTACTACTTGACTTCAGGTCTATCTAATGAACAATGTTCCACAACAGAGGTAGCTCTTGGGGTAGTTCATTATGAAAAATCCCTTTGAACTCCTTGATGAGTGTTGCAAACTCCTCTTGTATGGCTGTAAACCTCTTAGCAGTCCAGGCCAATGTGGTGGCCTTGGCAACTATGATTTCTTCCACTATCCTGATCTCCGCGTGGATTAGTCACACTTCAGCTCCACACCGTACATATTTTTGGCCACGTTCAAAGATATCGGTTGGCATTTATGGCTTCTATAACTTCCTCTACTACTTCCTCCTCTATTAATTCTTGTTACCGCGATTGTCTTGGGTAACTCAACCATAGGAAAATGTTATTTTCTCCCAGCGATACTGCCATAGACTGACCCGTTGCTCTAGTACACATGCAGATTATGTCGTTACAAGAAATCTGGCCTGAGGATGATTCTATGTTTGCTCATAAGGTAAGTTCTCTAGCCCGTTATGCCGTGTAGATCTCGAGTTTACAGCGAGAGAGATTCATGAGGGCGACAGATCTGCAGTCGTCCGTTGACGTTTTTTCCTTCAAACACTCTTCATTTGACCTATAAATCCAGACTCTAAACCATGTCCTTGCTTACAAAGTTATGAGAAGCTCCTCCATGAAGGAGTGTCGGCACCTTTTGTGACTTTTACAACCCCTCGGTTGCACTCGTAGCAGTATCGCGGGTGGGTCATCCTCATATCCCACTTTGAACTAAGTGATCTGAAGAACCCTCGTCTGTGATGAGCCACTCAAATGAACAATCGTTCGGTGTGGAATCTTTCCACTGGGCAGGAGTCTCACCGTCTACTCTTATCCTGTGCCATTTCCCAACTCGTCGATTCTTCTGTGACTGTTCCTCCTTTTTGGTCTGCTGATGCCATTTCCAATAGTCGCACAAGATATAGCCCGACCTCCCACAAGTCTAGCACATCCGTGGATCGCATTGATTGATGGCATCAATCCCCATCGGAGATGAGGTCTTTATTGAATTTAACTTTCCACTGCCATGATGGGATTTGTGGATTTGGAAATGCCAACCATTGGATTCTTCCATCTGAGCAATGTAGTTGGCACTCTTGATGCGATCGACTGCTGTGATTATTTGTGGAAGGTAATCGTAAATGCCAAAAACTGCAATTTCTCCCCGAATGTCTCACTTGAGGCTGTTGTAGAGAATACGGAGTTTGTCAGGGAAGAGGTCGTTGCGTGTGATGATTTTGCAAAAACCCCATTTATACTCCGTCAAGCTAGACTGTTAATGCAGCCATTAAAGCCTGTACCATGTGTTAGACTTCTCATTCAATTTCTCAAAGTGATTGAGGGTAGTGCGCACAAAGTCTCTCCATGCTTTTGGTGGTATAAGAGAGTCGTGCCACGTCACATTTATCTTCTCGAGAGGTAGTACGTATGTGGTGGAAGATGTGAGAGCGGTCGCATGAGGAGTTGATCTGGCTCTGCCGATCTCTTGCTGCCATTGGATGGTCTTTAGATCGGAACACTAGCTTAAAGCCATGGCATGGAAAATCGGCGTCGCGGGTCAATTGTTTTTGTTATTGCTGACTGTATTAGCACTGAAGTACACCTCTTAACTCGTCAACCACATCCATACCGTCAGTCCCTTAAAGATTGCGGAATTGAATGGCTCATGAAGTGCCAGTCGAATGTGGGATTCACTCGAGAGTTGGAGATTGTTCCTGGTGAGTATTGCTTCTTGCACACTCGAAATCCAAAGCTCTTTCATAGTCATGTTGAGTTATTGGAACATATGGATATTATGGCTCTAGAGTCAGGTCTTTATTGATTCATGCTTATCGGCCAGTGCCTCCCATCGTACCACGTGTCGGCCTCTGTTGTCAGTTTGCCTGGAGCGCATTGGTGTTTGTGTTTTGTTGATCCTCCATCTCTGGAGTGTTTATCAGTGACTATTGGTCGTCGCCGGGTGCGCTCACTTTGTTAAACGGTGTCTTCACAAAGTCAGCAATGTTCTGAATGGTGGAGATATGATGAAAACTTGTTCGAGGACATCGCCAGGAAATTAATGCATTGGTTATCCCTCAAGTGCCTTTGTGCTATGATACTAAGTGTTACGCCGGGCACAATGTAGGTGGTTCATAGGGATGAGGTTCGGGAGAAAAAAGACGACTTGGGGATTTGGGACGAATGGATAATCTATACCAAGCATTAAGTGTACTTCGATGACAAGTGTCGAGTGCATCAAGAACATGTATACAATGCCAAGAATGAGAATGAGGCATATGTTGGGTCCTCAACGCTTGAGCCAAGCGACGTGTGCAAAGTCGTACCATGAGTGACTGCTTTGAAAAGCTCCGCCAAGAAGTCAGGGATCTTTGAGAATATCTAGGCGCGACTTTATAAACATCCAGCGCCATTGGGAAGTCAACCAAAAAATTTAGAAAGATCGATATGGTTTGTGACACTTTTTTTGACCATTCTCGAAGGTGGTCAAAATAGTAAAAACTTTCTGGTATGAAACACTTGAGGTCCGGGAAGGTGGTCAAAATGCCCTCGCCTGATCGATGTAAAAAGCATATATTCATCACACGGTGGGCCACGAATGTAATGCAAATATTACCCATTCGCAAAGTCTAGAAACTTGTGCCCGTCTGGGATGAAACAGTCCAAGCCGTGAACCCACAAAATACAACCAGATGGAAAAATCATGTCTGGGATGGACCAATCATGTCGATTTACTAAAATTGATCAACGGTCTTGAGAAGACCATAATCTGTGACTTAAAGTTCCGGTTGTCCATTGGCTGGAGAACAATTGACGAACATCGACTTTGAATGTCCCCTACAAGTCAACGTTACTATTTGGCCTAGGGGGACACAAGTATATTTTATCGAAATTCCTCTTTTCACCTGGTAAACCGACTGGGAGGGATGTTCTATATTGTATGAACCGTTTAAAAACTGTGCATATGAATGAAATGAGGGTAGAATATAATAACAGCTAAGAATTTGGGAAAAATGAAATTTGATCTTACGAAGGAGGAGATGATACACACATCCCACTCTGAGCCTTAATGAAAGGGCGAAGCTTGACAGGACAAATGACCACCATGAACTTTCGGCTCGCCAGCACCTTGGTCAACATGTCACCCCATGGACAGATAATCTTCGTGCCGACGTAGATGACAGAGATCACTTGTCGCTCCACAAGGTCACGCAAAAGGGGTGCTCAACAACAATATTCTTTGTGCTTGCGTGAAACACACCAGAGTTCTTTGTGATGACAGGAGCACTCTGGTTGTCTTAACATAAAAGGATTCAAGGTACAAACTCAAGCAACTCATGGAACAGATGTTTTACCCACACCAAATTCAACAGCTCTAGCCCTTAACATAACATATACAGCCTCTGATGAGCTGTATGCGATGCAGCCGTACTTGGCGTTACGCCACAACACAACAATATGACCTATTAGGAATAGGTAGCCTATCCAACTGCTTCCATCATTAACCTTCGCCCAATCACAATTTGTGTAGTTGTCAAATAGCACCAAAGAGTACCCTCCGAAGTACAGTCCAAGGTACAGTGTGGAAACCACATACTATACTACTTGCACATCCACATGAATGGCTCTCGCCTGAGGGCACGGGAAAATCTATGCAAGGAGGTTAACGACGGAGGCGATGTCGAGTCTTGTGGTTGTGGCCAAGTTTACCGCATAGCCAATATGGTACAAGTTCAGGGTCATGTCCACTGCCTCCTGTAGTTGTGCTAGATTAGCCACCTTTAGGGCATACTCCTCATCAGGTGTGATGGGGATTGAGGTTGTGGAAACTATAATAAGGAGTCAGGAAACAGCTCCCCCACAATGTGGGACTAACGTCCTTGATACAACATGAGTATCTACTGCTTACAATTACGCATGATCTCTATTCCATGAAAAACTATTGTAAGTCCAAGGTCCTTTGTCCTCTAGGCACTGTGAAGGACTTCTTTGGCCTCCATTGAAGGAGAAACAACCAACCTGTTGTCCACCTACACGAGGATGGATGGGTCGAAATCATGCTAAATGTAACTGGCATGCATTAGTGTGACGGTGATCTCTTGGTTCAAGTAGCGGAATGACCGTTTCACATCGTGGAAGGCCTTTTGTAGTGCCAGACCCTTTCATCAACCTTAAATTTAGGCGGCTGGACCATGTAGATCTGCTCTATGGTGTCATGGAGAAACATTCTATTAACATCCATCTAGTACAACTTCGTGATAAGCAACAAGTCAAACCAGAGTGTGAGTAGTGGTCATATGGCGAAAAGGCTCAAAAGTGTAAGTGAAATCCACACCCTCAACCCATGAGTATCCCTTTATCATCTAGCGGGCCTTGTAGCAATCAAGTGTGCCATCAGGCTTCACCTTCTCACAAAGAACTCACTTTTCTTGTACAGCCTTTGGCCCGGACGGGAGGGTAACAAGTTCACAGACACCGTACTCACAGACGACTCTCAGCTCATTTGCACAAGCAGGAGGTCACATCTTTACGTCTTGAGCCAAGAATTCCTCCTTCAACATGCCCAGATTAGGAATCGTCAATGCAGAGCTTTGAGTGGCCAAAACACATGCCTCCAGAATAAAAATAACCAGGAAAAGGCCTCACAATATTGCAAGCCACAGCGAACAATCGGCAAGCCAACTTGTCACCAATAGGACACGCTAGGTTCATATCTGTATAGTCTACTTGGACACTTAGGCTAAGAGTATTTATGTCAGGCTGGCCACTCAGAGAAACGTGGATGAGATGCTTGGGTGCCTATTGAGACGTCCATTCAGCCCTATAGGTCAGTGGTCAAAGACAACCACCGGGCTCCCGAGAGTAGCCCGAAGCTGAGGTACACACCTATGGGTACAAAGCGAGAAGCTGGCCATAACCACAGAGGTTGCAGGCTCGAATGGAAGGAAAAATGGTGTATGAGGATTATGGACAGCTTTCGGCTGACTTGCGGAGGAGCATGTGTAGGCACAGGGTCAGGTGTGATCAGGGATACTGCCACTGGCACAAGACCAGGATTACCAAAGCGAAGTGGTACAGGTACGTGAGCACATATTCCTGAGAAGATTGGAACTAGAGAACCACTCTTATACACGAGAGGACCTGTGTATAATAGATGTGGTCATGTGTCTAGAAGTTTCTAGGATGTGTGAGAGGCACATAGTGGTGGCACTGTCTATACTCCTACTTCTTTTTTGTACATCCATTTCCTCCCTTCCTATCTAAATCATGACACCATGCAGTTGTCTTTTTCTGTTGCAAGCTTGTATTGTATATAGAACTTTTTTTTGCTAACATTTTTTTACATGTGCAGGACATTATTTGTTCATCACAAGGCAAGAAGATACTCCATCCAATACAATAAGTAGTTCATTGTGTTAATCTCAGTGTCATTCGTTAAGAAATTGTTCACTACATTTTGAATACAGGAGGTACATTCTGGGTACATTCTGTAACCCATTTTCCCTAATTCATTGAATTACCTTTAGCTCTGTAATTTCTACGTGTTAATCATTCACATCCCGCTTGATGCAACATGCCAAACCATGACAAGAAATGACCAAGTAGCCCCTGATTTCTGTTGTTTTGTGATGCGAGCCATCTCTGTCTATTTTTACTACTTATTGTGACTGCTCGAACGTGTCCATACTCCTGCTGATCCCCTATGCAGACCCAACTGGCGCCAAATCATCGATGGGTGGTGGCCCCACCCACCAAGAGGTGCCACACAGCTGCCATGACGTCCCGGGTGCTAGGGCACTCTTCAGTTTTTCTATGTTTAGAGTTTGCTCAAGGACTGGATTCAAGCCTGATTTGCATGTTTTGCATTGTGTATCTGCCGATCGATGCCGAACTTGTACGTGTGACCAGTCATAGTGTCCAATTGGAGATTGTGCATCTCTAAACTCAGATGGTGTTGCCTTTGGATTCCTATGAGCAGAGTTATGAACTAAATGATGGTTTGGGGCTGGTTTAAGACAAGATGACACTGTTGTGTGCATCACCGATTGTGCGCCATAGTAGGTATTTATGTTGTGTACTTGTTAGTTGTCATTTCTTTCTATATTACTGAGCTAGTGAGCTTATGATACATTGTGCATCTCTTTGGCCTGACCCTTGCTGTTTCTTGCACCCGCTTGTTTGCAAATGCATCAGCTGTCTAGACAATATCGCCACATCAACGACAATAAGGCTAGGAGGCTTCTATCATTTTCTCATGGTAACAGAGAAGGGAGACCTTTTGTTGAGTTGCACCGTAGAGGCGTAACACCAAAAACAACTGTGAGAGTCAGTGTAGAAGCCGTTTTTTAGGACCCATGGCACCAAATGTTGGCAGCAGAGATGTCATCTAGATGTCAGCAGCAGCGACATCACCACGTAACCGCTAAAGTGGACAGCAACACCGACAGTGGTGCCATGAATTACCGCCACCACCATAGTAGCAACATCAGTAGAAACAAGCAATAACAGCCACAACGTGTGACACCTGCAGCATAGGGTAGTAGGAGTACCTTGTTTGGGTACACCAAGGGGAAAAAAAAAGAAGTAGCTTAAAGTAGGAGTTGGTAGCGGCGGCTGTAAGTAGTAGCAACGCAAAGTGCCAGTGCCAAAAAGCAACAACAATGGCATTAGCACCCACGAGAAATAAAATAAACACAACAATAATATAGGTGGTAGTTGTGCAACAACATCAAGAGTAATAAAGGTGGAAGTAACGCAACAGCAATATTACAATGACTGAAGTGCTAGTTGCAAGAGCAGTCAAAGTAATAATATTGTATACCATCATAGAAGTGGTAGTGGCTGCAATAACATAGCATTAAGAGCAGCGGCTTTAAAAATAGTATCGTGATAGCAGTAGCCATGGCTGTTGCCTTACGTAGCACTACGGCCATATAGTAGTGCTGCACAATAGCGCTAATGTATAACAATATAGTATATGCACAATGGCTGTACAACAACTTTGTAGTCATGAACAAGGAGTGATGACGTCAACGTCCCTTTTTAGTCACGCACAGTCCACGTGAGTAAGAAATCCTCAACTTACAACATAAAATACACTAAAAATTTCAATGCCAATATTTTTACGCCGACATAAGGTTGTCGAACGTCATCATGATTAGTGTTGACGTGAGCAATTTATGTCAAAACATCATTTTTTGCCAACATTTTACTCCCTCAAGACATATGCTCACTTTTTTGTTCTGACAGCTTACATTTGGACCCATACCAAGCAGTTTCATGACGCCGGTCTATGACAAAGGCAGGGGGCCGACATACCCCTCTTTTTTTCACATTGGGTGTCATGAGTCCATGTTCGTAGTCACTTGCAATTGACGAGCTTCATTGGATGCGTCACCTATAGCAACGTCAGACCAATGCACAACAAGAGATCATAAGCTTACTAAGTAGGCATTTAGGAGCCTCATAAGAGACACCAAGAGGTGCCGCTCGAGCTGCATCATCGTTTCAACTATCTATGCGCTAATCAGTGCTGTAAATTCAAAACCCCTAATCAAGGATTGACACCTTAGATTCTCATCCTTCAGGAACGTACTCATGAGCTATGTCTACGATCACAACATCCTATCCCACCACCTTCTTGCCGTCACGAGCAGCCACGTCATTCACGGATGTTCACTTTTGGTAGTTTTTCTCTCCTTGGTGGTCTGACTGCACCTCTCCCACCATTTCTTAAGCTTGTTGTCGCCCTCCCCATAGAGCAATGAGCAAAGGACTTTGAGATACCTCCACCTATGACAAAAACAAGGGCTTTGGGAGACCGTGGTTTAGGTGTGTGCCGACTCTAAGGGTGTCTGGCCATATTACCACAGCCAGCATCAGACCCGTAATGCCTACTTGGTCTAGACAGCGGTAAGAGAAATATGCAGTTTTATCTATGCCATGTCGTCGGACACAATGGTCAACTTCTGTCCCTACCTGCATGAGGTCCAGATTGGGACTCGAGCAAACTTGTTCTAGCGCTGGAAGCTGGCCTTGAAATTACTTGCTACTGAGACCCAAGCCATGAGGGTGGCTCGACTGCATGAGTTCCATTGTCTCTGTCATTTAGTCCCAACCATCCAAATTCATGCACTACTATATCTGTGTACACCACACATTTTTCTCTACACGTAAACTCCAAGTACCTTCCTTGTAATTACCCATACATTATGATAAATTTTATAATATATTCCTGGTCGGATTGGAGGACAAAGTCATGTAATGAATAATCTTCCGCGTATCTTCTACATCAATTTACACTTTAAGAGCTATTAAAAGAATCCCGGTTATGTACATGATGTCACTTTTATGAATTTTCTCCTCCTTGTACACAAGTGTACTTTTGTATGTCGTTGTCATTTTAACTTCTGTCCAGTCCCCTATACACTCCCCTCGTACACTTTCCACTGGCCAGGGGAAAGGAGACGGTGGGAGGGGGTTCCAAAGGACAAAAGTGTATGAGACAAGTGTCTGAAAGAGTGTATCACTAAACAAGTGACACTACGTTGAAATTACATATTTGTGTACATGATAACCTATAACTTCCATGAAGTTTCTTCTCCTTGTTCAGGAATGTATATTTTGTATGTCTGTGTCATACTTGATTCTGTTAACTCCCCCATAGACTCCCCTCATACACTCAATGTTTCTCCACTTGACAGGGGGGGAGGGGGAGTCCAAATGGAAAAAGTGTACAAGGCAAGTCTATGAAGGAGTGTATGACTGAACAAGTGACATTATATTGAAATAATACATTTGCGTACATGATCTGATATAACTTGTATGATGTTTCTCCTTGTTGTACACAATTGTAATTTTGTATGTCGTTATCATACAATTTTTTTTTCACTTCCTCATACAATCTCCTCATACACTTTCCACTTGACGAAGAGGGGGGTGGAGTCAGGGGGAAGGGGGTCAAAATGACAAACGTGTATGAGACTAGTGTATGAAGGAGTGTAATACTTAACAACTGATGTTATGTTGAAATAATACATTTGTGTACATGATATCACTTCTATGAAGTTTCTGCTTCTTGTACACGATTGTACTTTCGTATATCAGTGTCATACCAAATTTTGTTCACCCCCTCATACAATCCTCCCATGCACTTCGCACTTGACGGGGAGAAGGGGGTCGGGGGGTCCAAAGGACAAAAGTGTACGATGTAAGTGTGTGAAGGAGTGTATCACTTAACAAGTGACATTACGTTAAACTAATCAATTTGAGTGCATGATCCCATAAAACTTCCATGAATTCTCTCCTCCTTGTACACAAGTGTATTTTTGTATGCACTGTCATACCAATTTTTGTTCACTCCCTCATATAATACCCTCATACACTTTCCACTTGACGGAGGGAGGGGAAGAGGTCGAGGGGGAGAGGGGATGGATGGCAAAATTATATGTGGCAAGTGTAAGAAGGAGTGTATCACTGAATAAGTGACGTTACGTTGAAGTAATACATGTGTGTAAATGATCTCATATTACCTCTATGATGTTTCTCCTCCATGTGTACAAGTATATTTTTATATGTAACTATCATACCAAAATCTATTCGTTCCCTCAAAATACTCCCCTCATATGCTTTCCACTTGATGGGGGAGGAAGGTAGAAGGGGGGTCCAAAAGACAATGGTATATGAGGTAAGTGTACGAAGGAGTGTATCACTAAACAAGTGGCGTTGCATTGAAAAAATACATTTGTGTGTATATGATCACCTACCACTTCGGTGAAGTTCTCCTCCTTTTACCCAAATCTAATTTTGTACATCACCGTCACATTATATTTTGTTCACCCCCTCATACACTCCCCTCATACACTCCCCTCATACACTTTCTATTCGACTGGGTGAGAGAGGAGGGGGAGAGGGACAGATTCGGAGGATGGGATTTCAAATGACAAATGTGTGTAAGACAAGTGTATGACAGAGTGTATCACTCAACAAGTGATGTTACGTTGAAGTGATACATTTGTGTACATGATAACCTATCACTTCTATGAAGTTTTTACCCCTTGCACACAACTGTACTTTTGTATGTCACTTTCACACCAGATTTTGTTTAATCTCTCATACAATCATCTCATACACTTTCCGTTTGACAGGAGGGGAGGGGGTCGAGGGGAGGGAAGGTTCCAAACGATAAAAGTATACGAGAAAAGTGTATGAAGGAGTGTATCACTTAACAGGTGATGTTACGTTAAAATATTTCATTTGTGTACATGGTCTCAAATAGCTTCTATGAAGTTTATCCTCCTTGTACACAAGTGTACTTTTGTATATTTCTATCATAAAACATTCCTTTCAATCCTTCATACACTTTGCACTTGACAAAGGAGGGAGGGGAGGTGGGGGGGTCCAAAAGACAAAAGTGTATGAGGTAAGTGTATAAAAGAGGAAATCACTGAACAAGTGACGTTACAATGAAGGAATAAATTTTTGTACATGATTTAATATAACATTTATGATATTTCTGCTCCTTACACACAAGTATACATTTTTATGTCGTTATCATACAAAAATCGGTTCACTTCCTCATACACTCCTATCATACACTATTCACTTGACATGGAAGGGGGGAGGTGGATGGGGGTTAAAAAAAGTGTATGGAGTAAGTATATGAAAGAGTGTATCACTAAACAAGTGACGTTAGATAGAAATAGTAAATTTGTGTGTATGCTCACCTACCACTTATGTGATGATTCTCCTCGTTGTACATACGTGTACTTTTGTATGTTGCTATTTTACCAAATTCTGTTCACTCTCTCATACACTCCTCTCATACACTTTCCACTTGACAGAGGGAGGGTGTGGAGGGATCCAAAAGACAAAATTGTTTGAGGTAAGTATAAGGAGTGTATCACTAAACAACTCATGTTTCAATGAAAAACACATTTATTTTTCACTGAGGAGAATAAACAAAACATGTATAGACAGTGCCACCACTATGTGCCTCTCACACATCCTAGAAACTTCTAGACACATGACCACATCTATTATACACAGGTCCTCTCGTGTATAAGAGTGGTTCTCTAGTTCCAATCTTCTC
>SZWC01011789.1:9252-35581 GCA_023375785.1 Penium margaritaceum
ACCTGAATTGCTACTCGCACAACCACCATGCATGCTACTCAGCACAACACACTCACGGTGGGGATGGAGTTGAGGTAGTCTATGGCTCTCTCTCGGTTCACCATGAACGTGTACTCGTCCATCTCATAGTTGGGCGAACCCCTGCAGACTCGATTGGAAAAGCAACCCCAGTGAGAAAGAAAAAAGGAATGAGTCAGAACGTTTGCAGCTGAAGGGGGCAAAGGAGGTGTTGAATTGCAGAAGGGGATGCGCATCATTGCACAAATTGAGACTTTGTTGTAAATCTGTAGAACATGTACCCTGCACACGTGTGGCTTGCAGCACAGGCAGCCACCATTCTTTGCATTTGCAGCAGCTCAAAACATTCCTCCCCAGCCAGTATCATCCCGTACTCCCTCACTCTCTGTCGTCATAACCCATGGCAAAGTACTCACTTGCCCCACCAAATGTCGTCAGCGTGTGCGGCTTCCTTCACCACACGCTTGTCCTTTGGAGACCGACCCGTCTTCTGCCCCGACAGTGCGGCCAACGCACCCGTCGACAGAATGAAGTTGCCCTCCTCATGCGCTATCGCGTGCTCGTACAGCTCTGCAAGTTCAGTTGCAAGGACAAACCAAGGGAACCATTGCAGGGGAATGATTTCAGCTGGATGATGTGCAAAACGACCCAAAGAATGCTTCAGAAACGCGTTCAGCTAGATCCATGAAGTCGAATCCCTCATGCTCTATGAGGCGTTTGCACTGCTCATGTGCTATGACATGCTCGCACGGCTCTACGGGATTCGTTCACCAGCCAAGCGACGCAGAACCTTCCCAGGACCAAGAGTGTTCTGCCAACTGACGGATGGGTTATATTTGCTAAGACGCTTTGCAATGCGTCTTAACCAACATAACTAACTGCTTCCACCAAGGGCCATGTGGAGACACTCAGTCGCAACAGCAGTGGTGCCACACCATTGACCCGAAGACTCAGCAGCATTGCAGATGCACCAACTGAAGGGCCAGATGCTGCAGAAGCAGCGACAGCAGCAGCAGGAGTTACAGCAGCAGCACCACCACCACCACCAGCATTAGCAACGACAGGAGTTACAGCAGCATCTGTAGTTGCAGCAGCAGCAGTTGCAGCAGCAGGTAGTTGCAACTGCAGCAGTTTCAGCAGCAACTATTGAGGCAGCAGCAGGGACAGCCATGTCCATGACGAAACAAAGACAGGAGCCACATTCTCAGGACCAATCACATTTGGCCGAAAATGTGCGAAAACCACTCGCAGACAAAACTTGTGTTTGGGCAGCCACTAACTTGGAAGGCTCTTCGGTAGGCCTAGTGGTGCTCCAGGCTGGTGTTCCAGTGGGCAGCCGTTTTGGCTGGAGTGGCAGACCCCATCCGATGTGGGCTCACACTTTGCATCAGATGTCATACGTTCTCTCCCTCTCTTTCACACGCAGCGCGTGAAAGGGAGAGAGAGTACAAGAAAGAGAGACGCGCTGCACCTTCCATGGCAATGCAGTGGGCTGTTCCGCCTCTGACGCTTGGGTTCTCTTAGCAGAAAAACCTTTAGATCTGATGCCTAACAAAGCTCTCATTAGTTTTCAGTCTCACCTGCGACGTCGAGGTTTCGGAGCACCTCGGCGGGTTTGAGCTTGGCCTCGTAGATGTCAGAGGGTGCAAAGTCCGGCACGTTCTTCACATGCGCTATGCGTTGCTCCGCACGAGTGGCAGTGCGTGGCACAAACGACACGTCAAACACCTGCGCAAGTACATCGTGCATGAGAATAATAAGCCGTCAGATGTGTGAATGGACAGAACAGACCGAAATATACTTGGGATGAAAGAAAGAGGAAGCCTTGGGAGGGAAAGCAATTTTAGACAATCTGCAAAATGCCCAGGGCAAAAGAAGAACAGAAGAGCAGGGAGCTGTAGTAGCTCCACTGCAGCAGCTGCAGGAGCTGCTGCTTCTGCAGCTGAAGAAGCAGCTCCATCTGCAGCTCCTGCTGCATGAGCTGCTACAGAGGAGCTGCTGCAGAGGAGCTGCTGAAGCAGCAGAAGTAGCAGCAGCAGCAGCCAAAGCTGCAGGAGTTGCTGCTTCTGCAGCAGGAGCTGCAGAAGCAGCAGAAGCAGAAGCAGCAGAAGCAGCAGAAGCAGCAGAAGCAGAAGAAGCAGCAGCAGCAGCAGCAGCAGCAGCATCAGGAGCTGCTTTGCAGCCTGCTGCAGGAACCTGCTGCTACTGCTGCTCCAACGCCAGTGTTGAATGGTCTCCATGACTCGTAGCAGAAGCAGAAGCAGAAGTGAGACGATCTGCTGAATTGACTATGAACAATGGTAATAATGCGTCACACAACGACTGTTTGACGCTCGTCATCAGCAAGCCGCTTGTTTCAGCTACTGTGAAGCAGAGTCCAGTAGCAGTTGGAGTTCAACAACGCCCTTCACCACTTCCAGCAGCTCTCCAGATCCCTACAGCCTGGTAAGTTCCGCAGCACTGCTGGAAGGAAGGAGTGAAGGGCGCTGAGGCACTTGCGCGACGAGTTGGAAGGAAAAGCGCCTTTACAATGACAATCATTGGTGCTTTGAACCTGCCGCGGCTGTGCGTGACATGTCAGAAACATTATCCAATGTGGTTAGTGCAAAAGAGGAGGCCGGCGCCTTTGTGAAATATTGCTTGGTGTACGTCTGCGTCCACACCTTGTACCATCCTTGCTACCAGCACAGATGATGAAGACTGTATCACACAGCAAGTTGCTGGATACTTTAGAGCGACTTCAATTTTTTATCTTTCGCTGAATACTCCATAGGGACAGCACGCGGAGCCAATCTCTAGGCCACCGCCGCATTNGCTCCGAGTTGGAGCGACGGCCTGTGAGAGCTGCGTTGCGTCGCGTTGCGCGTTGGCTTGCGTTGTCTGGTTAGCTGCGTATCGCTTGTGTTGTCGCTTGGCTGGGTGACTGGTTCGTTTCGTTCTGTGAAAGCTAATGACGAACGATCGGATCGAAGAGTTGATTGAATGTGAGTGGAGGGCGGAAGTCGGATGGTTGGTTGGTTTCGTATTTTGCGTGAAGGCTGAATGGGTTGCGCCCACCGAAGCCACATTTGTAGACGAGACAGTGCGCAACTTGCTCCCTCGCACGTTACGGCAGCCGCAGCAGCAGCATCGAGCAGCGGTTGCTGCGGACCAGCTCTGCTGCCCGCCGCCACAGCGGCGCGTTCTGGATGGACCAGCGGTGCGTTGCGCACCACACGTGGCTCCTGGACGTCGGGCCGCACCAGCCATGGCTTGACAAGAAGGCAGTGGTGCGCGAGGAGAGAGCAGCGGAGCCAGGGGAGTGCCGCGGAGGGGGTGGAGGAGAAAAGGGGGGTGACTGATGGACGAAACGACTAGGGGAGGGAGAGGGTAGGGATCGTTGGGAGAGTGTGCGGAAGATGAATTGCGCTGCGCCTGTGGAACACGATTCGAAACAGACGACACCTGTCGTCGACCTCAGATGCAAAAGTCGATGTTATTCCGAAAACTCGGGAGCATCGAAGCCGTTGGAGAAAGTCTCTTTAACACTAGATCGTTAGATTGAGGTTGCAATGAGGCTCAAGCCAAATATTTTGGAAGCTTTTGGACAAAGCGTCCAAGTCAGCGTCAGCACCTTCACCGCCCCGCCATGACGGATCCAACTTTTCCAAGAAAGCTGCGGCCTCGCCCAGCTGCTTCCATCTTGCCCAGCCGCCGGTTGGACGCAAACAGATGACGCGGCAAAGCATGTGGGCACGTGTAGCCTGAGATGTCTCCTACAGTTGATTTATGCCGAGTTCCGCAGTCACAGAATTCAGTATTCAACCATGTGGCCCTAAAAGGCGGATGGATGAATTTCAGTGACTACCATTCCTGCTTTCAGTAACATTTGTCATCTATTCTGTATTCACCGCCTTTTCTAGCTCGTTTTCCTCCTAATCGCCATGTTCACTGAAATTCAGCCATGTTCTTGCACACATGCGGGTTTGAACCCGGGCGCTTGGGTCTAGGGAAGTCCCCTGCCGTGTCGCCGTGGGCTCGCGGCGAAGTGCTCGTTTAACGGTTCAAATCGAACCGTTGGTAGGTCGTGCCGTGTCGGCCTGGATGTTGCGTGACGGTGACGTGGGCTAAAAAATCAGTTCTTGTACTCAGTTGGGTCCATCGTCTATCACCATGGACAACCCGAGATTGACAGGTCGAAATGTGGCTATTCGTAGAGCGCTCCAGCTACACCTTTTCATGCACGCACTCTTCCGAGTTGATGTTGACACAGTGGTTAGGCGTGCAAACAATCGCATGTTACGCCAGCCAATGCTCAATAGGCAGCTTAGCGGCCTAGCGTGGCTACACGAACTTCATGCAGGTCATCCTTAACAAATCTACAACATGATGCGAATGTCTCAAAATGCCTGGTACGTCGTCATCGACATCATCCGCCGTTACACCTCCATCCGTGATACACGTCTCTCCGTCGAAGAAAACGTTTTCATTTGGCTACAGTGTGTCACCCATGCCCTTTCCATTCGGGACCTCATGGAGAAGTTTCAACGCGGGCCTGACACCATCTGTCGTGTTCTACGCAAAGTGGTAAACACCATCAACTCTCTTGCATCATCAGTCATCAGCTTTACAAGAGATACATCCCGTATTCATGCAGCATGGGCTAGACAACATGACAACCTTCCATGGCATACTGAGTGTGTGGGTGTTATCGATGGCACGCATGTCCCAGTCATTGTCCCTTTGCAGCGATGTGGTGCGTATGTGAATAGGCACAGCCAAATCACACAGAACATACTTGCAGCTTGTACACCAGACATGCGTTTTTGTTTTGTAGCTACAGGATGGGAGGGTAGCACTCACGATGCGAGGATGTTTTCAGACTCTCTCACGTGGGTTCCAACTTCCTATGAACAAGTTCCTATTGGCTGATGCTGCTTTTCCTGGGGGGTACGGGCTTATGCCGTCATACCGCGGCCAACGGTACCACCTCAACGAGTTCGGACCGGGAGCCTCTCGACCGCAGGATGCGCAGGAGCTTTTTAAGCAACGACATGCACACGCCCGATCTATGATTGAGAGGGCATTGGGAGTCCTCAAAACTTGCTGTCATATACTGCGTGGACTCCCAAATTATGCCCTCTGTTTTCAACCGCGACTTACGTTGTCCTGTTTACATAATCTGATCCAAGATGTTGACTCCAATTCGCCCGTTGATCTCGCATCGTACGATGAAGTATGGGGGTACGACGATAAGAACCAAGGGCAATCATTGCAAGACAACACGACAACACATCAATCCGTGCATGGAGATTACACATTGTAAGTGGGATGTGGACGCAGTATGAGCATGAGTTGGAATTGGAGGATTAAATGCAAATAGACAATTCATACATCATGCATTCATCAAGTGCTAAGAGGGGAGAATCAGCATGCATCATCCCCATCTTCTTCGAACTCTTTTGCTTCCGTACCAAGCACTTCATGCACAGCTTCATGGCCTTCACCCGTGTTCTCCGAGGCAGAACCAGCCTGACTCCCACTACCCGCATCCTCTGCCATGTAGGACATGAACTTGGGATGTGGGGTTAGCTTGGGGAGTGGTGGGCGCATGGGCTTGTCGACCATAACATACGATGAGCTGTTGGGGTCGCGTCCAAGATAGCGAGAAACCACTTCCATGTGCAGCTCACTAGAGCTGAACACGTAATCCGCACACTAAGCCCAATCAATTTTCATGGCATTCAAGAAAACGATTTTGTTCTTCATGTGCATCATGTTTTCCGCGTCCACGAGTTTGACGGCCATGTCAGAGCTTGTCTTAGGACCATCATTGGTTATCACGCACTCCACCTTAGACCGATTGCGTTGCATGCGGTCAACATGCTCGATCTGCCGCTCGAGAACCGGCTTTCGCTTCGCCGGCTGAGCTGCAGCATCATCATCACCTGTAAGGTCGACCGGCTCCCCCATATAACTACATCCAACTCCCTCACTGCTTAAAACATGCTCCCCACATGCCTTATCTCTTGCAAATAGATGCGTGGCATCATCAAACCATGGCAACGGCTTCCCTTCCAGCTTACTGTGTTCAGGATTTTTATTGCGCACCTCAGCCCACTTCTTCGGAGACAACTTAATGTGCCATGACCTATAGTTCAAGCCAATCCCACTCTGACCTACAAGGCCATAAGCTAGCTTCCGACGTGCAGCAATATTAGTTAGTCTGGACCGAACCTGAATCCTGGTGAGGTCCTCAATCATGCAGAACTCGCGGGAGAGGTGGGGTGCGATGCGGTCGTGGAGCTTGGTCATCCACCCGCTGGAGCCATGGTATTCCCCCATGTATGCAATAACCACCTTGACGAGCATGCAATCCCTCTCGACCGTCCAGAAATTTTTTCCAAGCTGACCGGCGACGGTGCGATCAGACGCAGGTGCCTTGTCGCCCGGCTTGATGGAGGGCGTTGACATGGTTGGATCCATGGCCATGTTCGGCGCGGTCTTCGCGCGCATGGCCTGCTCGTTCCACCCACGAACCATAGCGATGCCCGTGTCAGAGTAGTGTCGCGAACATGGCGCGAGGGGCACGTGGAGTCCACGAGCGAGCACGGTGCGGTTGTCGCCCACCAGCGGCTCTTGGTTGTACTCCACTTCACCACTGTGCGCCTCGTACACTCGGTCTCGGTTACGACACATGCGTGCAAGGAATGGGATGTAGTCCAAGGAGGAACCTTGTGCCATAGAGGGAGACGACGACAACGTAGGCATGCTGGTGAAGCGACCGGCGGAGTTGGAGCTTGAGGGTTCTGCCATGGTGTAAGACGATAGCGTCAAGTGCGAGAGAGTTATAACAATTGCACGGAACAGTTGTCCTTTGTGCATGGCGAACACCAAAGTGGCGACTCGATTATGCGGTTCGGACAGGGGTGGGTGTCAGTTCAAACGTTTGCATTTGGATTCTCAAACTACAAATGTTTACGAAATCAGCATCCACCAATCGGTACCAGTAGATTGATTAAACGTCAATTTCATACATACATTAAACTTCACTGAAATTCAGTCACGTAATCCCGAGTTCACTACACTTTCAGTGACTACCTTTCAGTGAAATCAGCGAAGATGGGGACCGCGACTCGACTCCACTAAAAGTTGAAGGCTTCATCAACTGCCAAAAGTTGGCAAAAAAATGTCGAACATCTTCGGTTTTCCTGGCGGGATTGCAACATTCCTCGTCATCCCTCTCACGTCCATGTCGGCTCGCCACGCATACGTGGCACGTGCGAAAGGTCGTTGATTACTGAATTGAACGACTGCGGAACTCGGCGTTTATGTTTCCACAAAGATTTTAAGGAAAATAGTAGGGGGATTCCTCGCCGCTCAACCTCATTCGTTGTCTCATTTTGCGTTCAGAAGGAAGACTAAATACACAAAACAAAAAAAAAACATTCCAAGAACACAACGTTGACATGATGACCCCGAAAGCAAGCCAATTGCCGGACGTGTGACGGGACACAGATGGCTTTTTTGGGGCCTCTTGTGGCTGCTGTCTAACACAAAGAGGCTATCTCAGAAAGGAAACAAGCAGGAGGAATGAGCCCATATCCTCGCATTTAATATTTAAATGGAAAGGAAGAATGGCATAGACATCTCAGACAAAGGTTTCAAACTTCGAATAGTATGATTTAATCTATAAAAAATCTACAAATACTGTAAGGGCAAAAGCAATCACATTGGAAGGACATAACAAATACTTTAGATCCTTCATCTTTCAGTCTCAGGAAAATATAGGAAAAAAACATAAAGGTTGCTGAAGCACGGGTTTTTAGGTTGAAATAAGCCTCAGTACCAGGGAAGGGGAAGGGTGTCTTCATCGTCAATCCTTTCAAGGACAAGAATGGTGTTTTGTATTCACCCTTGGACATGACCGATAAATTTTCACGAGCTAGCTCATCTCCATGGGGGAACGGAGATTTAACCCAGCCTATGGTTGAGGATGGTTGAGCATGGTTTTTTTCCAAAATTCATTTAAATAAAGGTCTGTCAAAAAGGTAGTGTGAAAGAAGGAAGGGCTTGTGGATCATGCGATTTTAAGTGAAGATTTAAGGAGACAAAAAAATTGGAAACCCAACTTTCCTGGGAGTTTTATTAACTATTCCCAATATTGGGGATAATCTAGTGGAAAATTCGTCATCAAAGGTCACTTTATGAGTAAGGACACGGTTTACAAAAGGAGGTATACAAAATCATACTGAATCTTCATCAGAAATGAAGCCTTTTATCATTCAAATGATTATCAAAGGATCGCCCGTACAAGCAGTATTGGACACATGATAAAAGATATGAGGTGGAAAAAGCATGCTCAAGGTTACTCTTACAAAGAAAGATGTAATTCAAGAGAAAACCAGCCCCAAGTGAACTTCCTATTACACAAGGCGCAAACTCTATAGTCAAGAGTTCACTAATCCCAAAGATGAGCAGTTGTGTTTCACTTCATGTAAAACGTTTCTGAAACTTTTCTGAAAGACATGTGTCCTCAAGAAACATATGTCCTCATATCCTTGAATTCACAATCTGTTCCATGAAGTTGAAGGTTTTTGGCATGTGAACATGAAGCAACAAAAAAGATGGATACATGAGTAGGATTGCTCTTAACCCCACAACCAACTATGGTATCTCATTCAATACGCCTAATTGTATATCAAGAGATCTAATGAACCTTTCACTTTCTCCTTGTGCTCAAATCGCAAGATTCATCTAACCGGGCGGAAGAAATTTTTTTCTCAGCTGCTATGGGTATCACAGTGCCCTCCTCCGTCTCTGCTGTTAAGCGAGTTATCAACCTAATATAAATAATAAAGTATTTTTTTCTGGTGAACCCCTCCTTGTTTAATCACCTGCCTAGTTTCCACTAAATGTCTAATAACAAGTAGGTTGTCTAGTGCAATTCTGCACAAAAGGTCTTCCAAGAGACCCTATAGACATGTCGTAGAGCCCCTCGGCTTGCCTTGTATGGTCTTGTCAACAAGTTCCTCTCTGCTTTTCACCTTCGCATTTCACAGGAAGAAAATGGTTTTTTGTGGATACCACTCAATTTGTGGATATTACTCAACCATTGTTATTGTAGCCATTGCAAAACATACATGTGAGATTCAAACAAGCCAAAACGTTAACAAAATGAGCGCATTGATGAAGAATCCTACCAAGCCATATGAATATGCATGGGTGCATGTTGCCCTCACTAACGAGCAAAGATATTACAGGAAAACAATAAGGCAATGTAATAACCTATCCTAGGTCCATCAATCAAGGGAGGGAACACGACATGAACAAAAGCAATTGTAGCCACAAGCTAGCACGTCCACGTAAGCCATTACCATTACCAAAAAAAACAATGGAATTTATGACAGCCACAAAACAAAGAAGCACAAAGTCAATCATCGCCTTCCTAGGCTTAGTAATGCATGTGGCACAAACCAAACAATGTTTCATCTGAGCAAAGCCTTATCATGCAGACTGCACCATGACTCTAAATCCAGCATTCTCTCTCACGTCTATGCAAAAACCATGACCATCAACAATGCAAAAAAGTCTAGAACCCCAACATCGTAGCATTTTCCTAAAGCGTGACATTTATCTAAAGTCCAGCACATAGGTAAAAGCAAGAGAGCACCAATCTTAAGTGAAACCCCCGTTTCCCTACATGCAAAATGTCTAGCATGACGATTTCAATAACATTGAATAAATTTAAATGTTTTTCACTTCATGCTAAACTTTTGAACAAAAGACATAGGCACCCCAACATCAATCTCTGAAAGCCATGAATAATTGCATGTTCCATGAACTTGAAGGCAGTCTGGATGTGATCATGGATAAATCAAAGAGATGGATGCATAAGTAGGGTTGATTGTAGCCTCATGACCAGCAGTGATGCCTCCTTGGAGACTCTCACACCAAACAATAGCAATTGCAATGCAAATTTCATTTCTCATTGTCTTGCTTTTAAAGGAGTCATCCTACCAACGAGAAGAAAGCACCTTCGCAACCGGTACGGGCATTGCACTACCCTCCTCCATCTCCCGCGTTAAGTGGATGATCAACCTTAGATGGAGAAGAAACAGTGGATTTGCTCCTAAAGGCTCACCTCGTTAAATCCCCCTTTTATCTGCCACTGGAGTTTCCACACCAAGCTTGTTTTCTACCGTGAGGTCCCGAAGGAGGTCCAACATCAGACTCTCAAAACAAGTCGTGGAGCCTCTAATCTTGTATGGCATGGTCTCCTCAATAAGCCCCTTTGTGATTCATTTATTACCCTTCTATACGTTAGCATACTTAGTGATCACGAGGGGAACAATGACTCAATCCGTGGGTAATCCCCAAGAGCCATCAGCGTTCATTAAAAAACGCAGTAAAGAATTGACTCATGTAAAAGTTGCATGCCCCTCCCGCAAGGGTCTCCCTGATGGACCATCTCCGTCATCCATTCAAATAGCTCAATTGGTCTCCATGATTTTCTCCATCAAACTGAGAAATAGCTAGGAAGCTTCCTAGCCTTGCAGCTCCTGACGAGGCGACATACTCCAGTTAGCTAGTGCACTAGCAAGCATGCACGTGCAAGAAACAACATTAATACCTGCCACTGTGTATGGCAAGTGACGTACACGGTAGTGTCAGTTTAACCTAAAACCAGCCCAAAGCTATTGTTTTGGTCCTAACTCTCAGCAAAGGCATCCAAACATAACACCGTCTGAACCTAGAGATGCATTATCTTGAGCCGGATGCTACAAATGTTCACATGCACAGGTCCAGTACCGATCAATGGACACACAATGAAAACATAAAAATCGGTCTCAGGACCCAGTCCAAAAAGAAAACTCTCACGACTGCGGAAAAATTGTAGAGCACCCCAACAAGCACCCGGGACGCCGTGGCAGCTGTTTGCCAACTGCGAGTGGGTTAAGCTACCACCCGTCTGTCATTCGGCGCTAGATGGGTGCGCATCAGGGATCTACACCTGCATGGACACAATTGAGTGGTCATAATATGCTCTAAAAACAGACGGGAATGACTCACATCACAATCCTCTCCCATGACCTGATGGTATGCGTGTCCATACACGTGCTAAACTGACACATGTGTGTAACTAGAAGCTAAATAGTCCATACTTATACACCCCACTCTCAGACATTTTCAAACAAGGGGTGAAGCCCGACAAAGCGAATGGCCACCATGAACGTTCTGCGCGTTAGTGCCCCGGTCAAGAAGTCATCCTTCTGCATGTCCGTGCTGACCCAGGTGATGCATATGACCTCTCTCTGAACAAGGTCATGCACAAAGTAATGCTCAAGAGCAATGTGCTTTGTGCATGCATCAAACACACTAGAGTTCTCAACACTGGCAAGAGTACTCTGGTCGTCACAATGCAGAATGATGTAAGGCAGAGACTGACTTTCTCACAAAACAAACGATGTAGCCACACCGCCTCAGTGGCCCGATTCCCCAATGCAACGTACTCAACCTCTGATAACCTACGTGGAATACATCCCTGCTTGCCGCTATGCCACGACACAATGGTGCACAGAGTAGGAACACATAGTTTGTTTGAGTACATCCATTAGGGCTCCACGCCTTGTCACTGCCTTTGTAGCCGTCGACTACCATTGGACACTACTGTCGAAAGCAAATCTTTTAGGTATGGTGTAAACACCATGTACTACACCACTCGCACAGCCACATAAAGGGCTCTTGCATGAGAACACTGCTAAAACCATGCAAGGAGGTTGAAGGCAAAGGTAATTTCAGGTTACGTGGTAGTGGCTAAATACATCAAAGAGCCAATCAGGCGCAAATACACAATCGGGTCCACTGTCTCCCCCGGTTGTGCTTGATCATCCACCTTGAGAGCATCGTGTTCGTCACGTGTGATGGGGATGGAGGTTTAAAAACTGCACCAACGAGGTAAACAAACCGATCCCCCATAACAAGAGGCGTAAGGTACCTTATGTAGCAAGAGTTTCCATTGGTGGCGATCACATACGAAGTCCATCCCGAGAAACATTATTGCAGAACAAAGGTCCTTCATCCTGTAGGCAAATGGTAGGATTGTGTTGGCCTCTTTCATAGCCTCCATAGAAGGAGACTCAATCAGGAGGTTGTCCACATAGACCAGGATGGCGGTGAAGCTCTCAATTGTTTGTCTAAGAAAGAGGGATGGGTCGACGCCACTCCGCACGTAACTGACACATGTCAGTATGCCAGTGATTTCCACGTTCCAGCACCTAAGTGACTGTTTCAAGCTGTACAAGGCCTTCCGCCAGCGTCAGACCTTGTCACCAACCTTCAATGTATTGGTTGGACCATGTTGATCTCGTTGGCTGTCGAGCGACCCTTGTTGCAATCTAGTGTGCAATCAGGCTTCATCTTCTTGCAAAAGACCCATTTGGCCTGTTTAGCCTTCTGCCCAGGCAAGAGGTCAACAAGCTCATACACACTGTGCTCACGAATGGCTCTCAGCTCCTTCTCATAAGTAGCACGCCACAACTGTGCATCCTCAATTGAGAGTGCCTCGTGTAAAGTTCCTGGATCACACGTTGTCGAGAGAGAGCTATGAGTGGCTGGGACATATGCCTCTGGACTCGATCTGACTAAAACAAGATCAGTTGTAACATCGCAAGCGACCGAGAACTCTTGGGAGAAAAGCTCGTGATTGATAGGGCACGCGGGGTGCACCTTAATGTAGTCCACCGGACAATCAGACCAAAGGCCTTTGTGCCAAGATCGTTACTCTGAACACTACGACTGGAGCATCTAGGTCCTGAATTGGCTATCTGCCAAGCCCTAGAGGCCGGTGGTCCAAGACAGCCACCGGGCTCATGCGAGTAGCCTGAAGCTCAAGTGCTCAGCTCTAGTTGCATAGAAACTGGCTGGTCTACAGCCATAGGGAATGTTGGCTCGTTGGGAAGGGGAGAGGATACAGGACGATCATGGACAGGTGCTGGCTCGCACATCGCACAAGCAAGTGTAGATAGAGAAGCAGGTGTGACTGAGGGGACTGCCACGGGCACGATTCGAGGTGTGCCCAAGCAAATTGGCACATGCATGGAAGTGGGTCCTCAAAGGAAATGACATTGGTATGAAAGTAGGTCTGCTGAAAGGGATTAAGAATGGCACGGGAGCAGGTGTGTCGAAGGGATTGTGACTCAGATGGAAGCATGTGCATGACGAGATCAACTGAATGTCAACTGTGAACAAATTTGAAGGCGACACCTTCAGTCTATCATCACTCGATGAGTGAACATGTCGTGGACATTGATAGACAAAGGTGCGTGAACCAATGTCGGTGACATGAGTTCACCCACAGTTATGTGAAAATTCTATTTCAAAGAAAACGAGCGACACTCCTTTTCTACTAATGGAATTCCAGAGCACTATGACGATCTCATAGTTTTCTACAAACCAACTACGACATAGTTGGGATCACAAAAGTTCTAGATTTTGTGTCTAAAGCTTATGACCATATAAACGACCTATAAGCCGATAGCTCCAGGCTAACAGTGTGTTAGCATCCACACCTTGGTGGTCCGACCGACCACATAACGAGTCATAATCAACATTGAAACAAAATAACGACCAGTGTGTCATAACCAAATGTTGAAATGAAAGGACTCTTCAAGAGGCTTTGAGAAATGATATTTCTCATTAGATTCGTTCGATGTTTCAAGAAACGCCTCAAAGTTGATGGTATTGTGATACGGTGCACTAGTCGTGTACGTCACGCTCTTCAAACATCATCCGGATGGACTCCAATCATGCCAAAGATATGGTATAGCACCGCCTGTGCGATATCTACGTACAAAACACCAACTTCCGATTTGTTGAAACCCAATCCATCTCTGAGAGATCATAATGACTACGGTGTAGTTGAACTGTAGCGCGCAGCCGGTCCGACGTGGCTCGCACGGGGTCCCTGGCCTGTGGGCGGGCGGATGGGATGGCTTGAGGGTCGGAGACCCTCAAGCACCGCGGTTTTGTCCTAGTTGGTCAAGGGTTCCGTCCGTTCCGTTACATTGGTATCAGAGCGTCGGGGTTCGAGTCCGACGTGCGGACGCCGAGGGCGGCTCACTCCTATCGGGGGGGAGTGTAGCGCGCGGCCGATCCGACGTGGCTCGCACGGGGTCCCTGGCCTGTGGGCGGGCGGATGGGATGGCTTGAGGGTCGGAGACCCTCAAGCACCGTGGTTTTGGCCTAGTTGGTCAAAGGTTCCGTTACATGAACTATGCCTCACTGACCCGAAAAGTCACGGTGAACTAAATCAAGCCCCTTGGTTTTGGGGATGGTTTAATTGATGTACATTGTCAAATGCGAGTACACTATGTTTTTAGATGTCGCTGCGGTGATATCCAGGATGGTGGTGGTTTGTCTAATGTCTTCGATGACGGCAATACCCTCTACAAGTACCTCGGATAAGGCTTATGAGAAAAACTATATTGAGTGGAAGTACTGAATGTACACAATAGAAGACATTGAAGCAACAGGGATTATTGCAACTTGGCAAACACAATCCATTGACGGGTTAACGAATGGAACTCTTGGACACAATTACATAATTGCAGGAATATCTAGGAACTAGTCATTCCAGGATCAACGGATGTGATTTGGAAGTGTTCGATCATAATCACATGGAATTGAAACCCGAAAGGTGTTCGTCCAACTTGTACCATAATGATTGTGATCATGGTACACCCGTTTGGTGAATACCATACACTGAACACTTTGTTCATAGATAGAATCCACGGTTGTTGAGATAGGTTATCTCAGCTAACCTAGTTCAAAAGCAGTGTGCTTTTAACAGGGACGTGAGCGGCAGCCTGCGGTACCCATTTCAGACAGAAATGAGGGGATGATGGTTGTAACCAAAGATCATCTAGGTCGGAGCATTGTCGCGTCTAATGATGGACGTTGACAATAATAGCGCGTGCCAGACGACCAATGCCGCCTCCTTCAATAATGAGTGCAATCTTTGAAAGGAAAAACAAGTGTGCTCAGTAACCATGTCTTAGGACCTTGGTGCCTCCCAACCCTAAGTTAAAGCTGGCATGCAAGTTGCATGGGCTTACTGGAGCTTGGTTGAGTTCAGCCAACCAACCCACAGGTGTTGAAAGAGGTCTAGTGGACCTTCACATGGTCATGAACACGTGGTTGCAACCCGAGAGGACTGCTGTCCAAATACTGGGCTGCACGTACTAACAATGTTGCGGGGAGGTACCACCTTAGCAACATCCCCTCGGAAGAGATCATGTCCGAACGACATGGGAAGTGTTGTGTAGACCTGGACAATTTTTGCGGGGACGCCCGGTTCATTCGTCGCAGGGACGCTCCTTGCAAAGGGGGAGAAAGCGTCGCCACAACAGTTTGCTGAACACGTACCACACGGATTGTGGGAAAATTCATCCTATGTACTCTCTTCTAAACTGGCAAGACATTGTTGACAATGTAGGTCCTAAAAGGCATCGACCATGCCACCGATACACACGTGTGATGAGTCTTCGGTGAAGGCTCACCAAGACTTGTAAAAAATGTACAAGCATTGTACGTGTCCCATCTTGGCAAGAGCCAAGGGATCACGCGATCAACATTGGATTTTGTACGCAAATGGCAATAATCATAGAAACCACAAGTGTTTGGTTGATTGTGCGTGAACGTGGCGCAACTGTGTTGCGGATGACAACATTTCACACGTGTGATCTTGTTTACGCTTCTTATTGCATGGTTTGCATTATGAAGTACGCGATGATCAAAACTCTGTTAGCAAAGACGAAGCGGGAGGGTTCGAAGCAAAGGGGGAGGAATGTAGCGTACGAGCCATTTTTAGGATTAAAAATGGTCGTTAAATAATTATCGGGTACTTCGGGTACTCGAGGCTCAGGTTTCGAGGAGCCAAAGCCCGAAAAAACATAATGGGCTAGAGTCTGGTTCGACTCTAGCCTAGAAAACATCCATGGCCGGAATCTAGGTGAAAGGAGTGTCGTGTAGAAAATCCATCGCGTAACTCCTCCTCCCTTCTACTTGGCCGGTAGGGTCCTGTTTCCACGTGGCAGTGCCACGATAGGGTATTAGGATGCATGTTCGCAAAAATGCCCTATGACGACTATGTCCGTTGTGGCGCGGTTCGTCTCAGACAAAATGGCTGAGGTGACCATTTGCCCCCTCTCCTTGGACTACACTTTCTGAGGGCCTACGTTTTGGGTTCAGAAGTTAGTCGCAAAACAGCCCACGGCTGTTACAAATTCACTTCTTACATGGTCGAGACCCGGGCACTTGGTGGGATGCACCATTGTCACGAGGAGACCCTGCGCTGTGGTATGCTTGATCGGTGCTCGCTATGATTGGTTGCCTGAGCCATCCTTCCTTGCCTTCGCTCAGACATCGTTACGTTGACAGTTGTGTCAACCAGGGGGAGTGTTGGTGTGTGTGGCTTCCACCCGTCACGAGCGACGGCCAGGAGAGCAGCGGTACATGAGAGCACGATGACATGATCCCCAATCCGGACCCTGGAGGCACCGACGTGTCGACAGGTGGTGGACCACCCACTCGCAGCTGACCTACGACTGACCCAACGTCGTGGATGCTGTCTCGGACCTTTTGTAGTTTTTCTGCAACCTATCCTTCATGCGGACGTAGCTGGTGCCAGAGCACCGACGAGTGGTGGCTCCACCCACCAGCAGCTGCCAGAGAGCTGCCACGACGTCCTGGGTGCTTGCCGGGGTGCTTTGCGGTTTTTCTGTAGACGCTAGAGTTTTCTCGGTGGACTGGCTCTTGAGCCTGATTTGTATGTTTTGCATTGTCTGTCCACCGATAGGTGCCGGACTTATGCGTGGGACCAGTCGTAGCGTCCGGCTCGAGATTCTACAACTCTAGGTTCAGACAGCGTAGCGTTCTAATTTGTCTACGCTGAGTTACGGCCAAAACAGTGTTTTTGGGTCGGTTTTAAGACAAACCTAGCACCGCCGCATGCGACACCCGTCATCCACCGCGGCAGGTGTTTATGCTGTGGACTTGTCATTTGTTAACTCTCTGCCATTGTATTCAGTTATGTGCTTCCTGACACTGTGTACGTGTCCCTACCAAGACCCTTGCAGTTTTGTGCATGACTTGTGACTGTCGTCACACACTGACTGAGCGCTGACGCTTAGTTTAGTGGCAAGCGGTGAGGAAGGTTCTATGAAGTTTCTCAGAGTCAACTTGCGTTGAGGGTTGTGTGTACTTCTCAGCATCTGGCTTCCACCCGATGCTGAGAGGTTGCATCTGAATCTGTTTCACTTGGAACGTCCGAACCACTTTTCCATGGACTGGACCCTACTGGGGTGACGCCCCGGCGGGCTGGCAGGCAGAAAGATAAGTCCAGCACGCCATTAGGGACGATATAGCCTGTATCTGGACTCCCTGAGGGTGGATTTGGAGCCATTGGGGGCCTTCTAGTTGCCTGGCGAGGAGGGGCACCTCATGCCGGACCTGTCGCCTATGGACTGGAGGCTGGGTTTGGATTGAGACGGTGGGCTCTCAGGGCTGACTGGCGACGGGGCAGGGGTGCACCACAACACAGCTAAAGGAGGGGAGGGAGAGGAAGTATTGGTCAGGGAAATACTAGCTGCTGCAATGATCACAGAGGGGTTTGGTGACACAGCGTTGGGCTTTTGCCTACAGGGCGGCAGCCGCGTGTGTGGCACGGGTTTGTCCCTGGTCAGCAGCATGGGAACACAAGGTCTGGGAGCATGCTGAGGTGGCCATGCTGGGCGTGCTTATTTCCATCGCAACGATTGAGGCCAGGTGTGCAGGGTTGTGCAAGCTTGAGATGGACCATGATTGGTGCAATGACCCCTAGTTTTCATACCGTACGTGGTTATCCGTGCTATCTTAGGGCCACGTGGCTTTTAGGCTGTCTGGCCTGTGTTGCCACGCCTTGGAAAACACGTGCTTCCTTTGTTGTACTTCATTTCTTTGTCGCTCTCTTTGGCTCCTCCATACTACGCCGTCGTGGCAACCGAGTCATGGAACAGGTGGATGTGACGGTCCATTGCATCACTTGCTTTTGAAGTGAAAAGAAAGAACCAATCTGAAACCTAGGACAGAATCTTGCATAACCTTCCAGTTATCTAGAAACTCGTTCTGGACAGATTGATTCTTTCCGAAGCTCCCTTGTAAACCTTCTATAGCGCAATTGCCGGACAAGTTGCCTTCTCGATGCACATGGTTTGCCACATGAGATGGATTCTTTACGGCTCACTTGTGAATGTGCACTTGCTGCTGCTCCTTTGTGCGCTGAGGCAGTCATATTTTGTACTTCTCTTGTGTGAACTGTTGGTTTTTGCACATCTCTCATTGTGCTCTGTTGTGTCCTCTCGGCTTGTGTACATCGGCGTGCAGATGACTGATGGCGAGACTCGACGCTGATGGAGTGTCGTCCGGAGGAGCCGACGCGCGCTGAGGTCTTCTCGCAGTTCGCTGGAGCCTCCTCTCTCCGGCGACGTGCTCAGCTCCATCGGCAGGCCTCCTCGGCGGTGGTGCTGCCGGCGGTCACTGCCCCCGCAGTTGCTGTCTGCATGCGTCCAGCGCGTCCCATCGCGTCTGCATCGTCATGCTCTGCCTAGGATGTTTGTTGCATATTGCATGGCCCTGTTCGGCATCATGGACCATCGTAGGCACTGCCTGGGTTCGGGCAGCCATAACTCCTTGCTACTATTTTTCTAGCTGTTTCTGACCGCACGACTGCGTTTGCAGCGTCGGTATTATGGTATGGTCCAGTTTTCAGGCAAAACGGACGACGCCCGGGTTTTGGGCTGTCGGCTGTCTGGTAGGGCTCACCGAGAAAACCTGCCTGCCAGAAAATAGGTCTATTTCCTGATTGGCTGGTTAGTTGAGTAACAAGCTCTACAGAGCTGGGGGGGGCCTAGAACTTGGAGGGGTCTCCCATTGTTGTTCATTATTCATTCCTAATCAGTCACTTACAGTTTTCAACTGCTTTCTGGCGCTAACACTGGCGCGCGCATTTCTGAATAACAAACCCAGAGCTTCCAGACTTAGACTCTAGAGCAGCAGACTAAGGGGGCAGCTGACTTAAGCAACGAGCGTGGAAGCCCGCACGCTGCATCAACAACGCTGCTGCCCCAACCTGCTGCCTAGGCTTTCCTTCTTGGTATCAGAGCCAGAGCGTAGCAGCAGCAGCAGCAGAAGACTGACGAACAGGTGCCAGGCAACGCCGGCGGACCTCCATACGCGCCAGTGCAGGGGAAATGCTGCCAGATTTTTTCCGGCAGCATTGACCCTCCTGGTGGCGGCGTCAGATTTTTTCCCACGGCCACTGGGCCAGGGGAAATGCTACCAAAAATTTTCGGCAGCACTGACCCCCACGCGTGACGCGAGGAGGTGAGCGGCAGGCGACGTCCGACACCCGTGGGCGACGGGGCATGTGGCAACGTCACCCAGGTGCAGTGACTGGCACCAGCGTGCAGCGGCAGCAGCGGCAGCCGCAGGCAACGGCAGCGAGCAGTGGCAGCAGCAGCCGACAGCACCTGCGTGCAGCAGTAGCAACAGGCTGAAGCAGCAGCTCGTAGCAGCCCGCAGCAGCAGCTCGCAGCAGCAGCAGCAGCAGCAGCGCGCAGCAGCAGCCCGCAGCAGCAGTCCGCAGAGCAGCTAGCAGTAGCCGTAGCACGTAGCAGCTGCAGCAACGTGCGGCAGCAGCAGCGGGCTGCAGCAGCCGCAGCCAGCAGCCGCAGCCAATAGCCGCAGCAGCAGCCAGCTGCAGCAGCAGCAGCAGCGAGCAGCTGCTGGCAGCAGCCAGCCGCGGCTGCTGCTGCTCGCAGCTCGCAGCAAGCGAGCAGCGAGCAGCAGCCCGCTGATGACAACGAGCAGCAGCTCGCTGCTGCCTGCGAGCAGCAGCTCGCTGCTCGCAGCAGACAGCGGGCTGCTACCTGCTGTGACAGAGAAGAAAAAAGGAAAAAAACGCCATCCCGCAGCCCGCAGCAGCAGCCCGCAGCAACAGCTGCAGCACGCAGCAGCTGCAGCAGCGCGCAGCAGCAGCAGCAAGCTGCAGCAGCCACAGCAGCCACGGTAGCTCGCAGCAGCAGCAGCTGCAGTTGCAACTGCAGCCACAGCAACCGCAGCAGCAGTAGCAGCCGCAGCCGCAGCCGCAGCAGCTACAGCCACAGCAGTAGCAGCAGCAGCAGCAGCGGCAGCAGCACCTGCATCTGCAGCAGCAGCAGCCGCAGCGGCAGCAGCACCAACAGCCGCAGCAATAGTAACAGCAGCAGCAGTAGCTGCAACAGCATCAGCTGCAGCGTCAGCAGCAGTAGCAGCAGCAGCAGCAGCCGCAGCGGCAGCAGCACCAACAGCCGCAGCAATAGTAACAGCAGCAGCAGTAGCTGCAACAGCATCAGCTGCAGCGTCAGCAGCAGTAGCAGCAGCAACAACAGCGGCGGCCCCAACAACCGCCGCTGCTGACGTTAGCATCCCGCTGTTGACGTCACTGCTGACGTCATCAACAAAAAAAGGGGAAAACAAAGGGGTGCGAAAGGGAAGGGGGAAGAACAACCCAAGGGGTGGGTAGAACTCCCACCACCCATGCTGATATCAGCAAAGACAACAAAGAAAAAAAAACAAAACCAAGGGACACCAAACTATGGCCGGTGACCCGAGTGAGGAGGGGTCCTCCTCTGTTGGGGGGACCCCTACCCCTCCTTTCTTGCAGCACCTGCAGCAACAGCAGCAGCAGCAGCAGCAGCAGCCACCGCTGCAGCAGTAGCAGCAGCAGCAACAGCAACAGCAGCAGCAGCAGCAGCAGTAGCAGCAGCAGCAGCTATAGCCCACTGGTGTCGTCGGCGGCAATCCTGACCCCCTCGCTGCTCTTCAGCAATAGCTCGCCGCCTTGACGCAGCAGCTTGCAGCGCTACAGCCGGTAGCCACCCGGACTGCCACCAGTGTGCTACCATTGTTCGTCCCTCCAGGGCACGCCAGCCCAGCTGTGTCTGCTGCCACGTACTACCTGGCACAGGAGCAGACTCAGCGCCAGCGGCAGACAGTCACTTCCGTCCTTGGCCCCACTTTGGGTGCCGGCCGCAGGCAGAAGGACTTTGAGACGCCGCCGCCGCCGCTTCAGGCCGGCGAGCAGTTCCGGAGCTAGGAGCTCAGCTTCCGGATCTGGACGTAGGATGAGGGCCTGTGGGCATACTACACTCTCCCTTACGACTCCACCCAGGCCGACCAGTTGTATGACGCTGGTCGCGCCGTCCGTGCCCTTGTCCCAGTCGCCCCTCCAGCTTCCCGCCTGGCCTTCGAGCCTTTCCTCGGCGACGTCACGGCTGGCGACATCCCAGACCCTGCAGCCGCCTGGCACATCCTCACCAGGCCCCATCGTCTGTCCAGCGACGCTGAGATCAGCCGTCTGCTCCGGGAGTTCAACTCCCTGCACACGAAAGAGACCGAGACGGTCACTGCCTACTGGCAGCTGGCGGAGGACATCCTCCGTCGTCTCAGCACATCTGCTCCGCCCCCTCTGTCCGCGCTCCTCACCATCAAGCGCGGTGCCACTAGCGAGTACGCGGACGTCTTCGTACACTACCCCCAGGATGTCCTCTCCACCATGGCGACCCAGGGCACCCTCATACCCTGGGCATACGAGCTCTTCCTCCGCATTGAGGAAGCTCGCCAGGAGTCCCTGCTCCATCGCACGGAGGCGCTTGCATCCCCTGCCGTTGCGTCCGTGGCCGTCGCCTCCCCCGTTGCAGCCACCTCATCGTCGTCGGGGAAGAAGAAGAGTCAGAGCAAGAAAGGCAAGGTTCCGCCGCAGCAGGAGCAACAGCAGTCGTCGACCGGGTCTTGCGGTGGTGGCTCGGTCTGCCACAACTGTGGTCAGCCCAGGCACGGGTGGTACACGTGCCCTCTCCCGACGGACGAGGCGCGCGTTATCGCCAGCATGCGTCGCCAGCAGGAGCGCCGCCTCGCCTCTGCCGCCGTCACCGCTGCTGGCCCTTCCACTTCGACCTCGTCCAGTGGCTCTGTCACTCCGACAACTCCGCCTGTCCCGCAGACACCCGCACCGCAGTAGTACTACCCACAGCCGTCGGCGCCTCCGCTCCCTTCACCGGCGCAGTCCTCCTACTACCCGGGCTCCGGGGCCGTCACTCCGCACTCCGTCTACACTCCCGCGCCGTCCTCCCGTGAGCGTCAGCTGGAGCAGTTCATCGCGCTCCAGCTTGGCCTGCCTCGCCCTCCTCCCCAGGGAAGTGCGAGTTGCGTCACCTCTTGCCCTCCCGCCCAGCCTTGCATGACTTCGACTGAGTTGCGGTCGTGTCCCGTCTCCTCGTCTGTCTCGTCGTCTCCCGTGGTCTCCTCCACCCCCCTCCTTGACGACATTGCGTGGCTTGACGATTGGCACTCTTGTTTCGCGCCTCCGTCTACCACGTCCGCGTCCCTCGCTTGCTGCCATGTGAATGTTAGCGATCTCGCGACTCCTGACCAGGACCTTGCTGAGACTTGGATCATTGACTCCGAGGCCACGCATCACATGACGGCCTCTCGTGGGGCCTTCAGTATGCTCGGTCCTGTAGGCGATGTCTCCGGTGTCCGGACGGGCTCCGGACAGGTGTTGCCTGTCCGTGGTGTAGGCGTCGTTCGTTTCCGTGGTCCTGCCGGTGACGTATTTCCGACCGATGTCCTCTTCGTCCCTGGTCTCGAGCTCAGCCTCCTGCCTGTGACTGCCCTTGACCGCATGAGCATGAACATTGTGCACTCACGTGGTGTTGGCACTGTGTCGTTGCGTCCGTCTGGTCTTGTTGTCCTGCACGCCACCGCCAGTGGCAACCTATGGCATGTTCCTCGCCTCTCCTCTTCTCCTCCCGTCTCCTCCCCGTCGGCCGCCACAGGCCATGTGTTTGTCACCAGTACCCTTTCTCCTCAGCACACCCGACTCTTGCACCGCCGCCTTTGCCACGTCCACTCTGCCGTCGTAGAGAGCATGCTTCGCACCCAGCCGGCCAAGGGCCTTGAGTGCATTGACTGCGCTCAGAGGAAGATGCATCGGTCCACGTACCCCTTGTCCTCCTCCCGTGCATCCGCCCCTCTTGACCTTGTCCACTCGGACGTCATGGGTCCTCTCCCCACCGAGTCCGTTGGCGAGCGTGGCCGCTATGTCCTCACCCTTACGGACGACTATTCTCGCTACCGCTGGGTCTTCTGCCTCCGGCAGAAGGGCGATGTCGCCCGAGCCATTCAGGACTGGCTTGTCCTTGCTGAGCGCGAGTGTGGCCGCTCTCTTCGCCGCTTTCGCTCCGATCGCGGTGGAGAGTACATGGGTGAGAACACGACCTTTCTCGCCTCCCGCGGGATCCACCATGAGACATCTGCGCCATACACGCCTGCCCAGAACGGCGTATCCGAGCGGTGGAACCGCACCATGGCCAATGCCGTCCGCTCCATGCGGGTCGAGTCCGGTCTCTCCGATGGCTTCTACTTTGAAGCCATGGCCTACATGACCTGGGTCTGGAACCGGATCCCCCACGGTCCCCTTCCCCGCTAGTGCACGCCATACCAGCACTGGTGCGGTCGGCGCGCTGACCTCCGCCCGGCTCGCGTCTGGGGCTCTGTGGCCATTTTGTGGCTGCCCGCCCCACAGCAAGGCGGCAAGCTCTCCCCTCACGGACGCCCCTGCACCTTTCTCGGTGTGTCCCGTCAGTCCAAGGCCTGGCGCTTCTGGGACCCATCCCGACACTGCATCGTCGAGTCCCGCGATGCCCTCTTCTTCGAGGACCTGTTTCCCCGCAACCTCATCCGCTCCGGCGCGTCCGTGTCCCTCCCGTCGCGTGTGGGAGTGGTGAGTCCGTCCTCCGTCCTGTCGCTTCCGGGTGACACATCACTCCGTCCCTCTGAGCCGGTAGCCCCTGTCGCGTCCTCTGGCACTCCCGGGCCANAGCTCACCCCTCACGGACGCCCCTGCACCTTTCTCGGTGTGTCCCGTCAGTCCAAGGCCTGGCGCTTCTGGGACCCATCCCGACACTGCATCGTCGAGTCCCGCGACGCCCTCTTCTTCGAGGATCTGTTTCCCCGCGACCTCATCCGCTCCGGCGCGTCCGTGTCCCTCCCGTCGCGTGTGGGAGTGGTGAGTCCGTCCTCCGTCCTGTCGCTTCCGGGTGACACATCACTCCGTCCCTCTGAGCCGGTAGCCCCTGTCGCGTCCTCTGGCACTCCCGGGCCAGCTATCCCCGTCGCGTCCGCTGGCCCCTCCGAGCCAGCAGCGCCTGTCGTGTTCGCTGGCCCCTCGGGGCCGACAGCCCCAATCGCCTCCGCGGGCCCCTCCGGGCCAGCAGCGCCTGTCGTGTCCGCTGGCCCCTCCGAGCCAGCAGCGCCTGTCGTGTTCGCTGGCCCCTCGGGGCCGACAGCCCCAATCGCCTCCGCGGGCCCCTCCGGGCCAGCAGCGCCTGTCGTGTCCGCTGGCCCCTCCGGGCCGACAGCCCCAGTCGCATCCGCTGGCCCCTCCGGGCCAGCAGCGCCTGTTGTCTCCGCTGGCCCCTCCGGGCCGGCAGCCCCAGTCGCCTCCGATGGCCCCTCCGGGTCGACAGCCCCAGTCGCGTCCGCTGGCCCCTCCGGGCCAGCAGCGCCTGTTGTGTCCGCTGGCCCCTCCGGGCCGGCAGCCCCAGTCGCCTCCGATAGCCCCTCCCGGCCGACAGCCCCAGTCGCGTCCGCGAACCCCTCTGGGCCGCCAGCTCCAGTCGCGTCTATTGACTCCTCCGGGCCAGTAGCCCGGTCCGCCTCCGCTGTCCCGTCGGACCCAGCGCCATCTCCTGCCCGACCGCGCTACACACGTGGCCCAGGCGGCAGCCTCCGACCTCGGCCAACAGTGAGCGCACAGACCGTCGCACCGCGTCCCGTGGCACCTCGACCCCCCGTTGCTCCACGAGTCTCCTCCACTCCCACGGTCGTGAGTGGGGACCCTGGCACGAAGGCTCTCGGCCTGACCACTTCGGCCATCATCGCAGACCTTCACCCGGGCTCTGCACTGGGCTACGCCATGCTTCATCACGAGCATCGGCATGCTATCGTGGCTACACTCGCCCGCATCCCACCTGGAGCTCGCGATGCACACACCCTCTCAGTCCGGTCCACACCACGCCCGGAGGACCCAGCCACCCTGCGCGAGGCTCGAGCCTATCTTGAGGCCACACATTGGGATGCTACCTGCGCCGAGGAGCTCGCTGCTATCCGGCAGCACCACGCGTATGACCTCGTTGACCCCCCTCCAGGTCGGAAGGCCATTGGTGCCAAGTGGGTCTTTCGGCGCAAGTGGAAGCCTGACGGGTCCTTGGACAAGTACAAGGCCCGCCTCATAGCAAAGGGGTTTTCTCAGGTCCCTGGGATCAATTACGACCAGATCTTCGCCCCAGTCGGTCGGTTCTCCACTAGCCGTGCACTCTTCAGCCTGGTTGCCCAGCATGGGTGGGAGCTGCATCGATGGACGTGAGCAACGCGTTCCTCCATGGCTCACTGGAGGGTGAGGAGCTCTACATGGTGCAGCCCCCAGGCTTCGATGACGGCACTGGGAGAGTTTGGCGGCTGCGGAAGGTCCTCTATGGCCTGAAGTAGTCACCTCGGTGCTGGAACCAGGAGATCAGCAGCACGCTTCTCCGTGGCGGCCTCCAGCGCAGCACCGCTGACCCCGCCCTAATCATCAGCCCGCGAGGTCAGACCTTCGCCGCAGTTCTGGTCTACGTCAACGATCTCCTTATTACGTCACCGGACACGGCCGCCATCCAGCGTGTCAAGGACTTGCTGCACACCACCTACCAGATGAAGGATCTCGGGTCTGCCGGAGTCTTCCTGGGCATGGAGCTCGAGCATGATTGCTCACAGGGCATCCTGCACGTTCACCAGGCTGCCTATGTGCAGACCCTGTCCACTCGCTTCGCCGAGGACCTGCCCCTCGTGCCTAGCGCATCTTCACCCATGTTACCCGATGGCCAGGTGAAGCTGAAAAGTCGTGACCCAGCTGTTGTGGGGGAGCCAGTTGATGTGACCACGTACCTGCGTGTCATCGGGTCACTGATGTTCCTGGCGACGACGACGCGTCCAGACATCGCGTTCGCCGTCAACCTCCTGGCCCAGTTCTCTCAGGAGCCGCGTCACCTCCACTTCGAGGCCACGATCCGAGTGTTGCGCTATATCGTCTCGACCCCTCAGTGAGGTCTCATGTTCCGCCGTCAGCCGTCCATCATCGCAGTGGGCTACACCGACAGTGACTGGGCCGGCAGTCCAGACGGTAAGAGTCGCACGGGCTGGATCTTTCTGG
>SZWC01011789.1:49708-63584 GCA_023375785.1 Penium margaritaceum
CTCATGTGCTTTGACGTGTGTGCACAACTCATGTGCTTTGACGTGTGTGCACAGCTCATGTGCTTTGACGTGTTTGCACAGCTCATGTGCTTTGACGTGTGTGCACAACTCATGTGCTTTGACGTGTGTGCACAACTCATGTGCTTTGACGTGTGTGCACAACTCATGTGCTTTGACGTGTGTGCACAGCTCATGTGCTTTGACGTGTGTGCACAACTCATGTGCTTTGACGTGTGTGCACAACTCATGTGCTTTGACGTGTGTGCACAACTCATGTGCTTTGACGTGTGTGCACAGCTCATGTGCTTTGACGTGTTTGCACAACTCATGTGCTTTGACGTGTTTGCACAACTCATGTGCTTTGACGTGTTTGCACAACTCATGTGCTTTGACGTGTTTGCACAGCTCATGTGCTTTGACGTGTGTGCACAACTCTGCGAGTTGAGACGTGCTTTGCAAGGGCAAGGGTGTTTCGTCAGCTAGCCGCTCCAAGGCGGTACTCAGTCAACAACTACTTGTCCCTCACATAACTTTTCTAATGTCCAAACGGGGCGGGCTCTTTCGGACGCCTTCGAAGCACAGTGGTGTTTACGTTGACTGCCGTTTGGTCTGGAATCTTCAGCCCAAAGCAGACACCCCCTCGCCCCGCGCATCAGAGGTCTTGCATTATTTCCCTGTCGTTTTGCAACACTCTCTCCCTTGCCAATGCTGCACCTTCCTCGGCAATGCAGTGGGCTGTCACGCCTTTGACGACGGGGTTGCGAAGGGCCTCAGGCTTCAGGATCTACAACGCTTTGCAAAGAGTTCCAAGACTTTTCAATCTCACCTGCGACGTCGAGGTTTCGGAGCACCTCGGCGGGTTTGAGCTTAGCCTCGTAGATGTCAGAGGGTGCAAAGTCCGGCACGTTCTTCACATGCGCTATGCGTTGCTCCGCACGAGTGGCAGTGCGTGGCACAAACGACACGTCAAACACCTGCGCAAGTACACCGTGCACGAGGAACGTTGAATAGTCTATGACTTACAGAGCAGAGCAGAAGGTGAATGGAACGAAGGAAGAGGAAGCTCTGACGCCAGCACGTCAGGACTGGGTTCCATGACTGGCAGCAGGAGCAGAAGCAGACATGGACGCGACAGCAGAAACAGGCGCAGACGCAGAAGACGGTGCGAGGAAGGGCAAGAACAGAAGCAGGACGGCGGCAGCCGCTGCATAGGCTGTTGTGGGTAAAGAATGCCAAACGAGACTATCGCGAGGTTGCGACACCGATCACTATCGTGGCGGACCGCAACGAACCAGACTCTGGCGCGATCGCGGCTCGGCCCGATCAGGGTCGGGATCGGTCCAGGGAGACCAATGCCGGTTAGTCTCGACAACACTTGAATGTGTAACTTTGGCTGCTGTTTGACTCTCGTCGTTCGCAACGCGCCTCTCGTTTCATTTCCTTGCAGCAGTGCGCTTCGAGGATATCAAATGCAGCACGTATGCGAGGGGATTTTGTTGAAGGAATTCGTGCTGCCGCTGGCGAGCGTTGGAGCGGCGGGTGCCACACTGTGTGTGTGTGGCATCCGACCTGCCCCTGTTGGACGTGGCACGAATCATGACGCGCGAGCTCGGACTGGCCGCATGTCTCCAGATGAGGCAACCACGATAGATTTGTACACGTTTTTGCATTGTCCGTGATAATGCAAGGAAACGATCCTGAGAAGGGTGTATTGCCATGTACTTTTTCGAATCCTTCTTGCTCGATGCTTCAGACATTGAAGTCCCTCTGAAGCCTCTCTAGAGCACAGATGGGCATCAGGAGGTAGTCTCTTGGCCAACGCCGCACGTCACTCACCACTTTGTGTGCTTTCGGAGCAGCCGCCATCGCTGGGGAGACTGAAGAGGTGGAGAGCCCCTTGCACAGTCTGCTGCTCCTTCGGAAGCGGACACTTCGAGGTTCCGAGATGGGGCGAGGGCGTGCGGCAAGCGTGCGCAAGTAGTTGCGTGTGCGTCTGAGATGTCTGTGTTGAGTCGCTTCACGTTGCGATGTGGGATGTGTTGTCTACTCGGCTGTGTGTCGCTGATCAATTGGATGGTTTGTTCAAATCTGAAAAAGCGGAACGTTGAGTGATCGTGAAGGAGATCGTTGGTCGATTGTGAGGTAAGGGCGATGGTTGGTTGCTTTCGTGTTTGCGTGAAGACTGAGTGGGAGACGCCCATGGGAGCCACATTTGTAGGTGCGCGACTTGCGAACTTGCGCGAGAGCAGCGGCAACAGCAGCACCGAGCAGCAGCTGCTGCGGCTTCGATGAGCCCTTGCTGGACCAGCTCTGCTGCGCACCGCCACAGCGGCGCGTGCCGGAGATATCGTTGAGAACACAGGCGAGGCTTTGCGCTTCGGCCAAGGAACACAACTGGGAAGAGACACCACCTGTCTTAGACCTTCGCCGCGCTTCCAAGAACTGAGGAGCATCGAAGCCGTTGAAGATCAGACAATTAATTGTGGATCGTTGGATCTAAATGGTGGTGGAATGCAGCCCACATGTTACGGAAGCTTTTGAACAAAGCGTCCGAGTCAGCACCTTCGCCGATCCGCCAGGAGTGAATTCACTTTTCCGAGAATGCTGCGGCCTTGCTGAGCTGCCATCCAGCCCCGCTGTCAGTTGGACGCAAACAGATGACGCGGCAAAGCATGTGGGCACGTGTAGCCTGAGACGTAGGCCGCGGCTGGTAAACGCTGGAAGTCGTCGCCAACGACGACTTCCAGCAGAATCGGAACCTGCGCGACATCTTCCTCCCCAATTCTGTTGGGTTCCGTAGTTGGGGCCTCGGTGATTTAGGCACAAAGAAAATATCCGGATACCCCGGGTTCAGAAACCGAACTGGGTAAACCCCCCGTCGCCTTACATTCGAGCACAAGTCGCCCCGTCTTTGAAATTTTGATCCCCAAAAGCCCCGGCTTCACTTTTTGGTCACAATAAACCCGGCGATGGCCCGCGGGGTAGATTGTTTCGGTACAAAATACCCCGACATGAGGGGTATATTGTAACGTCACAATATACCCCGTTTCCGTATTGAGTCGTCTAAGGTATTTTTAGCGTTTTTCCTATTTCTCGGAACACGTCCTAAGAAACAGATGGAAAAGCCTCTTATCGTCAGGTGTCGTCTTTGAATTGCTCGTGTGTTTGTTTTTCAAACCCCGCCTCCCCAAATGACGTTTTGCAATGTATCCCCCCCCCCCCCCCCCCCCCNAATAAATATGTTTGATAAGAATAACATTTTTATATTGAGAGATGACACTAAAGTCTCAAAGTGGAAATGTCTGGACAATGACCATGTACCCGACGGGGTACCTTGTCACCGACACTCTAGCTGCGGGGCGTCCTGAAATCAAAGTTTTGAAGTCGGGGCTTATAGAGGTCAAAAATCAAAACACGGGGCGAATGGAATTCAAAATCCTTCGAACGTGGTGGATAGCGTTTTCGAAAATCCGGAACGGGGTACCTCGTAACGTTGTCGTTTAGGCACCGTGTTGATGTCCCGGAGGGACCAGCATCTGGATGGTGATGGAGCCTGTTTCGTTGCAACAGTCACTACCGAACACACGAGTGTTGCATTTTCGCCTGGCCTCCATGCTCCGCTGGCGTGAGTTAGATCTCGCCGGCCGGCATAGATTTTCATCATATAGACATCTTCAACAGCCACTGCGATGTTTGTGATTTTTCCATCGAGCGACTAGGATTTGCCTTGTGATGTTAGGAAAACCTCGTATCATCGGAAAGCATGTTTTCAGAAAAGAGCATCGCGATAGTGTTTTTAAAAACTTTCGGAAATTTTTGAAAAACACTGTTTTAGAAGTGATTGCGTGAGTTTTTACGAGGAAATGAGACCTATCCTCTTTTCATATTCAGACAAGGAATTGTTTTGAAAAATGTTGCGTTCTCGGAAATGGCGAGGTAAAAAATAGGAACGCCGTAAAGAGAGAAAAAGGATGAATATCATGAGCTAGCGAGATGCTAGGGCAATGCTCGTCTCTTTCGGTGAACCTATCAACCCTGTTCCATGTAATCCCAAGGATAGGTCCCAGTATGTGCAAAATTGTACGTTTGCGAAGTTCATGACGTAAGGAAAATCGCATTACTGTAGCGAGCTACCTTTTCATCTAGATGTTAACATCGCCTGAAAATCTCGGGTGCATCAACACGGTGCCTTAGGGGGTGTGTAGTTGCATTGCAGATGAATGCATCGCGATGGAAGAAACTCACTCGCAAGTACAATGAATGCTAAACTACAAAAGAGACGTCAGCCCCTGTCACCAGCGTTTGCAACGCTGGTGAGTCAAGATTTCATGCGATCGTCAAAACATTTTCATCAAGCCACTGTTCAAGTACAACGTCAAAACCATGGAGTGATGCTCGTGATTTTGGACTTTTGAGACCAATTTTTGCTTGTGATGCCATGCTTCACGTCAATCGCCCCCGACCATGTATGTTGCATCGCAATGCGATCTTCGGAAGCCCAGCTTGAAAATATTCGTAAAATCAACGGTCCGATCATGAAATTGCGAGACGCAGCCGCACAGGATGTTTTAGTTTCACCAATCTTTGGATTAATGTTTTAGATTGACGTTCCACGAGCTTACACATGTCCTGCTCGGAAGGTCTTACATGAAGAAAACTCACAATATTCGCGCTGCAACGACGATTAAGGAGCGCCCGGTCGAAACAGCATTCTCTTTGCTGCGATGTTCAGCGCAGATTTCGACGGAAACAACCGAATGTACGAAAATGACGTCAATGCTATCTAAACATCTCTCTTACTGTAGCGAGCCGCGGTTTCATCGCGATGTTAACATCGCAGTTTCATCTCCAATGAAACTGCACACCCCCTTAATTTTAAGTGGTGTTTTCGGAAAAGTTTAAGGCAGATTCCGTCGCGACGGATGGTCGCGACAGAGGGTCGGGGGGCTCCTCAAGACGACAGTCAGCGACGATTGGCGTCGACGGAGCCAGGCTCGCGCATCCCAACAACCGCTGAACCCTCGATTGGAGTTCAGCGGCCGTGTGGCTGCCCACGAAAAAAATGCAATTTTAGCATGGTTTTTAAAGTAGCACACAAAAATGGCCGGTCGCTGTACGAGCACACAAAAATAACCACGTCGTCGAATAGCACACAAAAGTGGACGCTCGCTGTACGAGCACACAAAAATGGCCACAGTTTGAAATAGCACACAAAAATGGCCAGCGCAAAAATGGCAACTCGCGAAAAAGCACACAAAAATAGCCATCGCGCGTAGGTGATGCCACGTAAGCAGAGGGCCCACGCAAAAATTTGGTTGCCCGTCTACTTCGCATCACCATTTTCTCTCTTTCCAAGAAAAGTCAATTTAGCCTTCGTGTCGGTAAAAGAGGCTTCAATCTCCGATGTCATAACAGTACCCTAGTGTCAAAGGTTCGCTTCCTCTCCCTTCGCACATGGAGTTCGCCTCCAGGTGGACATTTTTCTGTGCTCTTTCAGGGGTGGCTATTCTTGTGTGCTATTTTAGAAGCAGTGCTACTTTTGTACGTGGGTTTTTTTTTTGTTCAATGTCTTCCATTGCCACAACTACACAATGCAGAATACCTGGTGACATTATTCCACGGAGTAAACATTGTGTAGTAAAAGAAGGATGTCCCAAATGTGAAATGGTGGAAACAATTACTACATATAAAAGTTAAAGAACGACTTGTTTTGTAAAGAATTTGACCAAAAGGAGTAAGAATGCAGTGCTTTGGTCAAATTCTTTACAAAACAAGTCGTTCTTTAATTTGTATATTTAGTAATGTTTTCCACCTTTTCACATTTGGGACATCCTTCTTTGATTACACAATTTTTACTTAGTAAAATAATGTCAGCGGGTATTTTGTATTGTGTAGTTGTGGCAATGGAAGACATTGACCCAAAAAAACCCACGTACAAAAGTAGCACTGCTTCTAAAATAGCACACAAAAATAGCCACCCCTGAAAGAGCACACAAAAATGTCCACCTGGAGGTGAACTCCATGTGCGAAGGGAGAGGAAGCGAACATTTTGTGAGGTGCAAACCTTTGACACTAGGGTACTGTTCTGACATCGGAGATTGATGCCTCTTTTACCTACACGAAGGCTAAATTGACTTTTCTTGGAAAGAGAGAAAATGGTGATGCGAAGTAGACGGGCGACCAAATTTTTGTGAGGGCCCTCTGCTTACGTGGCATCACGTGCGCGCGATGGCTATTTTTGTGTGCTTTTTCGCGAGTGGCCATTTTTGCGCTGGCCGTTTTTGTGGCATTTCAAACTATGGCCATTTTTGTGTGCTCGTACAGCGAGCGGCCATTTTTGTGTTCTATTTGATGGAGTGGCTATTTCTGTGTGCTTGTATAGCGACCGGCTATTTTTGTGTGCTACTTTAAAAACCATGCTAAAATTGCATTTTTCTCGCTGCCCACGGGTGTATGCCGCATGCTTTCCCCTTCGTCGGTCAGTCATCGAGCAGGGGGATGTCCATCGACCCTGCCGAGGGTCTCATTTGCTGCTAAATGGCTTTTGTCGCTCGTGTTTGTGCATGTGCATCGGTAGGACATTCCCAGCCGACTGAAATTAGCTAAAAAGGGTTAAAAACATGTGAAACACGTGCGAACATCGCTGTGCCAACAATCCCAGCCGCACTGCGAAAAACCAACGCCAACAACGACTTTCGGCGTTTACCAGCCGCGGCCGTATAAAATCTCCGGTTGATTCATCAATGGATACATTTGTTTCGTACGGCTCTTTTCTACCTTTTCTGCACGCGAGGCCCAGCATAGGTGCCTATCGTAAGCGGTTCCCTATACCGAATGCCGTCGTTTTTGTTCCGCGGAAGAGAGCTTAGATGGTGAACAGGTAAATTTTATGAGGTAAAACACGATTTAGAATTTCGGGAAACTTGAGCAATTTATAATTAGCAGTCAAGTGTACTTCAATTACAAGTGTTGAAAAGATCGAACATATATGCAAGTGTCAAGTTACGAATGAAGCATCGTCGGGGTCGTTAGTTCGATTGTTGAGCGACGCGTGCGGAGTCGCGTTGTGAGTGGTCGGAATCAAGAAGGCCTGCCGAGAAGTCGGGGGTCTTCAAGAATCAACGGTGAAGATGCGAGATGCATCTTTACAAATCCAAATTTGTCTCGATGCGTCGAGAAGTCGGCCAAAAGGTCGTGACACTTCTGGTCGTAGGTTCGCGAGAGTGGTCGAAGCTGTCGGGCGGTTCAGGAATATGCACCAAGGACAAGGTAGTCAGCCGGTTTGCCCTCGACCGTCAAAGTGAATATCGCGGGCTTCGCGACGCGGTGAGTTGTTCGTGTAATAACAGAAATGCCCACTCGGAAAGATCAGGGACTCGTGTGCGTTTGGTATGTAACACTTTCCCCCTTTTAGTCGCGATGTCCCGGCGTGCATGTAGATGTGGCCCGGTGACAGCGATAGTAGCCTTCAATGAGATGATCGATGTCTCGGAGGTTGTCGTAGGGTTCCTAGCTATTGTGCACGGCATTGTATCCGTGCCACTTGACAAGATATTCTGTCGTCTTGCCTCTTCGTCGGTGGCCAAGGATGTCTTGGATGACGTACTCCGTGTCTCCGTTCACTTGAACTGGAGGCGCAAGACGGACATCTCTGCTAGGGAAGTTCTCTCAGGGGTCTCGGTAGTGCTCGAGTCTGGTGATATGGAACACCGGATGAACTTGCATAGTGTCGGGGAGTTTGAGTCCTTCATCCACAGGGAATTGCATTCACTCGATCTCAAACAGTCCCAGCCATCAAGGTTTGACCTTTGGACAGTTGGATCCTCCGAGCTTGATGTTCACTGAGCTGAGAGGACTTTGTCGCCGGCGGCGAAGATATCGTCGCTGCCATGTCGGTCATTTGCTCGCTTCATCGCTACTTGTGTCTTCGCGAGAGTCTATCGTGTTTCCTCCCAGATGGTGGTGAAGTCGCGACGTTGAACGTCGACTGCTATAATATTGCTACGACTTTGTAATCTAGTTGGTGTGCCGAGAAGTTTGCCATAAACCACTTTGAATGGAGTTTTATCTGTTGTGATAAAAGCTGTCGAATTATATGCGATTTCGGCGGTCAGGAGTTCTTGTGCCCAATCCGTCCCGTGAGGTTCGCATAGTGTTCGAAGAAGCTACTCAAGAAAAAATGTTCAAGCGACGTTGAGGAGCATGACCACTTAACATGTCGACGGTACTAGGTCATCTTCCCTTTCGCTCTGCCCACGAAATCCATCCAACGATGGTGCAAACGGTGAATTATTAGGTCGTTCGAATGCTTGTTTCAATAACACGATTATTGTGGTTTGTCCTGCACATGCAGCTATAACATTCAGAAGTTGACGAATATTCATAACCTTTTAGCAAGAGCACTGCGGTAAGTGTTTAAGCGTTGCGACAAGCGTCTGACAAAAAATAACTTGTGGTCATGCTACGAGTATGCTCGGCGATCAAAGTAATTGGAACAGGATACCTTTTCTGCTTTGTTACTTTGTATGTCGATGGACCCGTACCTCTGGCGTGTAAGTCACGGTTCAATGCATTAACAACTTTGTCGCTCGCTTACCTCCCGATCAACCCAGTCACCTTGGCATACACGTGCGCTAACCATGCACAAGTCGTAGCTGTAGGATGCATACGACAAGAACAAGGGAGAAGCTCGCCATATTTTTCATATGTTACTTCATGACGACATTGATGCTTGGACTCTCCTCTATTGGTCATCTCCGGTGCATGCGCCTTGCAAAAATGGCTCCTCGGACAAGTTTGCCCTTCGTCAAATGGTGTGTAGTCGCAACTGGTACGGGAACCATGATGCAGTTTTCCAACACCTCAACCTCCTTGATTTTCTAATGTGAACGACATACGTCATACACATTAAAATTCACTTTCCAAGCTTCTGTCAAACGGACTCGCGTAGAAAGTTGTCGGCGTTGTCACACAATTTGAACTGGCATCCGACTCTCAAATTGTAGCGCGGGCCGGCCTCTCCTCATGGCTTGAACGGGTCCCTGGCCTGTGGGCGGTTGGACAGGATGGATTCAGGGTCGGAGACCCTCAATCACCGCGGTTTTGGCCCAATGGGCCGAGCTTCTCGTACCAATTCGTTACACATACTTTGTTGCAACCGACGAACTCAGAGGGGGCTACGTCAACCCCAAGGTAGCACTATTATTGAACCTGGCACATTGGTGGACATACCGTACTGAACCTTAAATTCACCAAGATTTCAAATACCAATGTTCTGTTACTACTATTCACCCCAAAAATGGGGCTTTAGAATATTATACGTGTTCACCTAAAGTCCCGGGGTAGATCGGTCATGTTATTTGTTTTCGCCCACTGATCGAATCCCTCAGCTATCAATGATGCACCCTTCAGAATCCACAACAGAAGTTTGAACACCTTAGTTGCAAAAACGTTGTGCACCATCCAATGGACATTCAAACATCAGGGGACGCAACTCGGGGCAACCGCATCGAGGTTGTCTCGAGTCGCTTTGTTGCTCTGCTCTGCTCACCTCCGAGCTGCGCAGCATTCTTAGTTGGCTACGCCATCGGGGCAACCGCATTTGCAAGCGCAGTCAGTATCCCCGACGACCCTACTCAACAATGAAGACCCTTCTTGACTTTCGTATGAAACGGCTTTCTCCAGAAGAGGCCGATGCCGAATGCCAGTGGCAGTTTGACCTACACACGGTCAAGCACCTGAAACCATGTAAGCTTCCTCCCAAGCAACGTCCCGGATGTCCTCCGAAGGGGAATCATAGCACGACCCTGGCTGCTTTGGAAGCTACAACCGTCCCTCCAATGGCGTCCGCGACTGCTCCAGTACGTCTTCCAACAACTCCCACTGATGCTCCGACCGCATTGCTGCCAACAGCCTGTGATGCGACAGCCGGCGGCGAATAGAATGGCGGCCACACCAGCGAGCGTGGCGAGTACGTCAACTGGCTTGGTGATGGTCACTTGTCGCGCATCCATGGTGCGATGGTGGCTGACGGGACCGCGTACACTGCTGTAAAGCTTCTACGGAAGTTGCATCACGACGGTGGAGGGTGATGCGTCTACGATCAGCTCAACACCGCGACGGTGCATGGTTGGTACAACCATCATCCGTTAACCTGCTTGAAAAATCCGCCACTTACTCACCCATGTTGATGAGACCAAAGTGCAAGGTCCCACATCAAAGCGCACACATGGACCGCGCGGGAGAAAGGGATTTTTGGAACACCATGAGGGGCTTGAAGCGAAGATCATGGTGACAATCACAGAGATGCGACAGGTTGGGACAATCATAAACTCTTCTAACCTGTGTGGCATGCTTCATTCGCTCACAAATGAACGACATCCAGAGGAATTGTCCTCCAATGGCAAAAGCATGTCATCTTCTCGGAGTTGGATCCGGACGTTCATGCGTGACCGCATGCTGTGGTCGTACCGTTGTGGCACCACAGTCGCGCAACAGCTTCTCGCGGCTTGGCAAGAGCATGTGCTAGCCATGCAGAAGTGGGTGGCAGCGCTCATTGTGATGCACCAGGTCGACCCCACCTTCGTCAACGGTGACCATACGGGCCTCTCCATTGACCCCGCCGGTACGTGCGAGTGCATCGTGCTTCAATTATCACCGATGTGCATCGAGTTCCATTCAACTCCTAAGAAATTCATTTCCCGTGCATGCAGGTGACTGAACCTACGCTCCCATTGGATCCAAGGAAGTTGCCATAGCCGTGCTTGATGACAAGCGGTAGATCACCGCCCTTGTCCCATCAACCATGGCCGGTGACATGCTACCACTGCAACTCATCTGTGAACCGAGGGGCGCCCGGCGTGACGGTCACACGCCGAGCCGTTGGGATAAANGACTGAACCTACGCTCCCATTGGATCCAAGGAAGTTGCCATAGCCGTGCTTGATGACAAGCGGTAGATCACCGCCCTTGTCCCATCAACCATGGCCGGTGACATGCTACCACTGCAACTCGTCTGTGAACCGAGGGGCGCCCGGCGTGACGGTCACACGCCGAGCCGTTGGGATAAACCTCCCATCCTCGACCCCTTGGTGTGTGGGCCAGCCCTTGAGATGTCGCACGACCCTCTCCTAGCAGCAAGACCACTGCTAGTGACCTAGGTTCCCGCCGTGCGACTCTCCTGGCGGCGTTTGCACCAAGGTGCGCTGCGGAAGACTTGTAGGATCGAATGGACGTGTGCAAGGCAATGCTTGGAACACAAGCAGATTTGGGAAAGAAATGAATCCTTAGACTTGATAGATCAGTACAAGGCAATGTACAAAGTCTCTGGGTGAGATTGGCATACCTAGAACACCCTTAGGCTTCCTTATGTACCAGCCCCTATGAGCTAGCCGAAAGCTACTCAGTGCCTCGAAGCCCTCTATCGAGTTGCAATCATGCAAATAACACATGCATCATGTTGTACGCGTCACGAGCTTTCAAACGCACCAAAGAACGCCTCAATCCGTGAAGAAACGGCTAAGTTATGGCCGTTTGAGTGCTCCACGCGTGACGGACGCTTGCAGCACCGCCAACGGTGGTCACGGCCGCCCGAAGCGCCCTTGCTTGCGAATGCAGCTCCAACCGCCATCCCGAAGCGCCCATGGACCCCAATGAACCTTGCCTCATTGGCTAAGCGTCCATCCAGGGGCGCTTCGGCTGCAGTGGGCGAGAAAGTCGCTCCGCCGTGCTTGGGGTCGAACCGGTACGTCTCCTGTTTTCTGGAGGTGTGCCTCCTACTTTTGCACGGCAGTATCTTTCTCGTCCCTGCACCGAATGACCCGGTTCCTGGGTCGATTTCACACGGTTTTCAACGTAGAATACAATGGGAGTATGAAAGCATGCATCTGACCTCAGCATGATGACGTAATCACCGCCTCGACCAGCGGCTCCCATAACATCACCCCCCCCCTCCGAGGGCGCACCGTCCCGGTGCGCTCTTGGTACGCTCGGAGGACCGTGTTGACAGCACCGCCCCTGTGGAAATCGGCTTCGAGGACCCAGTAGTTGTGCTCAGGCCCATAGCCGAGCCATTGCACCAGGTACTGCCACCCGTTGCTACGCTGACGGTGCCCGAGAATCTTCTCCACCACATACTCCTGTTCCCCCTCCATTAAGACCGGTGGGGGAGGGGCCTGTCCCCGCGCCGCGAACTGCACATCCGGCTCCTCGTAGGTCTTGAGAAGAGAAGCGTGGAACACGGGATGGATCCCATAGTGGTTTGGCAGCTCCAACTCGTAGCTCACCGCGGAGCGCTTCTCCTTGACCGGAAAAGGGCCCACCCACCTTGGCTTGAGCTTGTTGCTGCCCACCCCCGCCAGCTGCAAGTTGCGCGAGCTCAGCAGTACCTGTTGTCCCACCGAGAACTCCCCGGCTGTCCGGTGCTTGTCCACTTGCCGCTTCATCTGCTGCTGTGCCTTGTGTAGCGCCTTGCGAACACCGCGCCACACCTCTGTGAAGTCACTTGTAAACTGCTGCACCGCCGGTAGGTTCGACCCCGTCGCCATGTCTGAGGGACATGCAGGCTGCACCCCATACACTACCTCAAAGGGAGACCGCCTCGTAGAGGCATGTACTGCTGAGTTGTAGGCAAACTCAGCCACCGGGAGCTTGCATTCCCATCCCTCGCCATCCGGCTCCAAGATCCCCCGTAGTAGCTGCTCCATGGTCTGATTGGTGCGCTTAGTTTGGCCATCCGTTTGGGGATGGTAGGCCGATGAAAGAGCCACACGGGTGTCCAGCTTCTTGAAGATTTCCTCCCAAAACCACGAGGTGAAGCGCGGGTCGCAGTCCGAGACCATGCACTTCGGCACCCCGTGCAGTTTGATGACGTGTTACAAGAAGAGTTGAGCCGTCTCTACTGCCGTGACCTTCTCCGCACATGGAATAAAGTGCGCCATTTTGCTGAACTGGTCCACCACCACCAGCACCATGGTGTTGCCCGTCGCATTCCGTGGAAGACCCCCCACAAAATCAAGTGAGATGTTCGTCCACGGACGTTCCGGAACCAGTAGCGGCTGCAGCTCCCCTGGCGCCCGTGCCCTCCGTGACTTTATTTTTTGGCACATGTCACAGCTGCTCACGTACTCCTTGCAATCTGCTCCCATCGTCGCCCACCAATATTGGCGCGCAAGCGTCTTGAAGGTCTTGTCGTGGCCGAAATGACCACTATAGTGCGAGTGGTGCGCCTCCTCCAGCAACGCTTGTCGCAAAGACGCACTCCGCGGCACCACAATCTGGTTCCCCTTCTCACGCCGCCAATACTAGCCGTCCCACTTGTACCCCTTCACCGTACTTCCGGAAAAGCCCTCGTCCTCCGCATACCCGTGTGCAAACAGGCTGCGGATGATTGGAGATCCCGCCAGCACCGTGATCGCATGCACGCCCAAGTCTGGGCGACGCGAAAGCGGGTCCGCTGGATTGATCCTCCCTGGTTTGTACTGGATCTCGTAGTCGAAGCCACCCTCCAGTAGCTCCATCCACCGTGCTTGACGACGACTCAGGTTCGGCTGCGACTTGAGGTACTTGAGCGCGTAGTGGTCCGTGTGCACCACACACCGCCGCGCCTCAAGATAGCACCTCCATTGCTTGAAGGCCTGGACCACCGCGAGCATCTCCTTCTCGTGGATCGGGTAGTTTAGCTCAGCCCCTTTCAGCTTCTTGGAGTAGTACGCAATAGGCTGCAACCCCTTCCCTTGGTCCTGCATCAGCACCCCGCCGATCGCATAGTCGCTTGCGTCCGTCGCCAACACGTACTCCTTGCTCGTGTCCGGATGCACCAACACCGGGGCTTGACACATGGCAGCCTTCATTGCTCCGAAGGCTTGCCCCTCCTTCG
>SZWC01011789.1:72369-87004 GCA_023375785.1 Penium margaritaceum
ATATAAATAAATGTACACACATACACACATCCATACGCACACAATCTAAATACACAGACATACACACATCTACGCATACATCTCTCTCTCTCTCTCTCTCTCTCTCTCTCTCCCTCCTCCACCCCATTTCCTTCTCCCTCTATCAGATACACACATACACATCCATGTACGTATAAGTACTCATACAAATCTTACTGATCCTTGACTTTGATCATGATTTTCTGATCCTTAATTGTGTTAAAAAATATCGGGTTCCAGTTATTTGGGCAATGTTGTAACTGTGTTCAACATGCACTGGGTGAATCCTTGAATTTGATGACAAGGAAAGGTCACTTCCGTGGTGATCATTGATTTTGACATATTGGCCTCACTCGTGCGCAACCGGATATGTGGTGAGTGGTGTTTCGTTTGCCCACATTGCTTCTGCCAGTCGAAAGACAACGGCACAATAGGTGGGCACTGTAGCGTGAAAGCACATATTTGGGCCAATAGAGTAGCGAGGAAGTGGATCAGCAGGACACGAGGCAGTAGAAGAGCGAATTTCAATGTTTTAACGCTCGCGCACTTGAACTGACAATTTATAACTTGTCAAAGACGGATGCTATTCGTGGGAGTCCTTTTTCTCTACTGTCGAGCGTACCAAATACTCATGTTCAAACTGCATGACATCTAGAACCTGGTGCACAAACAAATAGCCATGAACCTAATGAAGTTAAAACTGTGCATGACCCCTTCAATTCGATTAATTTCTCTTAAGATTCATTTGGTGAACCATTGAATTTGACAAAACAAAATGTTTTGACACTTAATGGCGACAAAACAAAAGAATTGATATAAAAATCAAGGAGTTGGGTACATGCACAAACAGAATGAACCATAATGATACATGAATATATAGACACACGTGCACAAACATAAAAACACATATACGCACTAACACACATACACACACACACACACACACACACACACACACACACACACACACACACACACACACACACACACACACANATACATATACATATACATATACATATACATATACATGTACATATACATATACATATACATATACATATACATATACATACACATACACATACACATACACATACACATACGCATACACATACACATATACATACACATACACATATACATACACATATACATATACATATACATATACATATACATATACATATACATACACATATACATACACATACACATACACATACACATACACATACACATACACATACACATACGCATACAAATACACATACACATATACACATACAAACACATGCACGTGTACTGAAAAAAAAAAACACGAACTAGCCACAAGCATCCCATTAGAAAAGGCAACATAATCATAGGATCAGGAGAACAAAAGCAAAATCAACAATTTAACACACCCATGTAGTGCATGGGTGTGTTACTTCTCTGGAAACAAAGTCTTTGAGAACCACCGACCCTTACACTATACCTGATATGCGTTACACGACCGCACCCAACTATCCAACTATATAAATGACTAAGTCAAATCTGTGGAAAAACTGACTTGTTCCAGAAACCACATCCTTCATTTACAGCCCCACTGTCTCAACCCCTAGGCAAAATGCATTGTAAAACAGGACACTTCCAGCATGCATAAATTATGAATACCATGCTCCTGATATTACCCTTCAACTTTAGGCAAGGAAGTAAGAAGGAAGAATAGAAGGCTTCAGACCCTGTATTTACTTGAGTAAATACAGGGTCTGAAGTTAGCAAGTTAGCAAGTACATAACACAACCAATGCACCCAGGAAAACCCCTAAATCTAGATCGAAAAGAGAGAAATTATTGTATATGGGAAAAAATCCGATCGTGCATCGTCTACGAATTCTTTGAATTGCTTCATATTAGGATGCATCTGACTATATTCAAAAGACGATAAGACACACTTGATTCATGTAACATCCATGAAAATGTATATGAAGATAATAACATAAAAAAAGTGAACTAAGAACTTAATTCACATTATCCTTCGTGATTTTAGGATGGGAAAGCAATGAAATCACTTTCAATAAACCATGAAAGAAACATAATATGGTGGAATACCTCAAAATTAGTAGAAGAACAAGTGAAAATGGTTGAGATGAAAATGGGTGTCTTACAATGAGACTGTTAGGTAAAGTGGAAGGTGGATAGTGAGCATGGAGAAGTTCCAAAGAAAAATGTGATTTGAGGAATTGGAACGATGGTGTGATTTTTTGTGTAGTACGCGTACTCCAATGACAAGTATTCAAAAATTTGAGTCTACACATACAAGAGATTAATTAAGAACAAGGCATACTTGGGGACTTTGATGCTCAACATGAGTGATGTATGTGAAATCGTGCCGTGATAGGCTGCTTCGAGATACTCTGCTAGAAATTGAAGGGGCTTTGAGAAAATCTATATGCGTCCTTTTAAAGGTATAGTGACCTAAAAAAACCAATGAAGGATCATCAAAATGTCAAGATGGTTCACAATAGTTCTGTCGACACTATGAAGAATTGTCAAACCTTTTCAAACATTGTGGAAAAGAACACCGCCGCAGACAGAGGTTGGTGGTTAAAAATCGCTTAGTTGAACGGCAGAGAATCTTGAAGTCAATGCGTAGCAAGCCACGAATGTAAAGACAAAACACTGTAAACATCCATGCGTAAAGTTTAGGGATGCTTGTGATTTAGAGTCATAACGTTTCCCCATTTGCCCATGATGTCCCGGTACATTATGATATTAGGTAAAAGTTGGCAAAACTTGCTATCAAATTGTTGGTCGACATCCCACATGTTGACATGTTACTCCCAACTATTGTGAAATGCACTACAGAATTGTCACTTGAAATTTTCATCCATTACACTTTCTTGCCGACGATGTCCAAGAATGCTTCTGACAATGTACTCTGCGTCCTCATCCGCTTCTATAGGTGGAGGCAAAAGTACATCTCTGCTAAGAGATTGCTCGATTAGGTCCCGGTAGAGCTTGAATTAGCTGATGTGCACCACAGGGACAAAATCCATGTTGCCATGGGTTCAAAGCATTGTGAAAAAGAGAACCAGCATCTCCTTTGTTACCAAAGGATCCAACCACTAAGGTTTGTCCTTTGAAAAGCCATGCCTTTGAAACTTTACATTCGCCAATCTGAGTAGGACACGATTCTTGAATAGGAATTCGGTGTCCGTACAATGCATGGAAAGTGTTTGTCACAAGTAGCGTCTCTGTAAGCGTTTGATGAGTCTTCTCCCAGCTACTTTAGAAATATTGTTGCTGTCATCGACTATTGAATTGTTTCCGAAACTCTGCAAACCTGCCAAAGTTGGGGGCAATTTATTGTAGATGACTTGGAGAAGAATCTCACCTGTCGTTGTAAAGTTCAGAAAGTTGTGTTCCAGCTCAGTAACTGGAAACTAGACTGCCTGTTTAGTTGAACGAGGCCCGTGCCATCATTTACGTACGCGTTCAAGTTGTTGATTGGTGTACTCAGTCTGCCTACTTGTTTGGGGATGGAAGGGTGCCAATAATAATATCCAAGTGCTGTGGTGAGTAAAACGTTCATGTCACAATCCTTTGGTGAACCTCCCATCCCTATCTCTTGTTATGGACGAGGGGATTCCAGGTAGTCGGTTGACATTGTCGAGGAAATCATGTATACTTTCCTTAGCAGTGACCATTGTTGTCATTGGATAAGGTACGGAATCGCTGAGTATCGGTTGACCCCTCTGTTGTGACAGTTAAACCCATCAAATAGTCCATGAAGATATCCGAACAGGGTTTGCTAAGTACAGGTAATGTGTGAAGATAACTTGAACATTTGGCACTTCTCGACTTAAGGCGTTGGCACAAGTCGCATGTCTTGTATTAATTTGTGACCTTGGTTGCATATTGTCCTATTGTTAATACTTATTGATCCTTTTCAGCAACTTGCCATCGTCAAAGTGCCTACCTATGCCGGTTTTGTGGCTCTAAATACAATAGCATGCGACGTAATTCATTGTTGGATGACAAGATGACCTTGCATGAGAATCATTGTCGCTATGATGATTCTTCAACCCAATGTTTTATTTTGTGGTTCCCACCGAAGTCCTCGTATTCCTTTGAAATTAACCTCGTGAGTTTTGGGTCTTGTTTGACAAGTAATGAGTTCAACTCGATCGCCAACTCATACATCTCTTGTGTTTGTTTTCACGCATCGGTAATCAATTTCGTCGTCAAAGTTGGACTCAAGGAACTATGTCCATGGCGTCTATCGATTTGAGGTTTTTTTCTTTCCCATGCTCGTAACCACATGGGAGACTCGGGGTCACCAGGATACAAAAACTTCCCGAACATTTCACCCGACCTTAAAAGTAGATTGAATTAGTGTGAGTCTTTCCTTGACCTCTACATTCTAAAGGTAGGAGGAAAAAGGGATTACTGGGTAATGGTTCTATTCTCACAACTAGTCATGACATCTTGTTAGTAACCCTTGTATCAACAACAAAGAGCTTTGGGTGGTTCATTCCAATGCAGCTCATAGCTAAATGAATCGGTTTGTCTTCTGGGAGGCCAGTCATTGTTTCCATGTGTTACAAAAAATGTGAGCCATAACGTTCTTCTAGGGCAGATTGGACTCGTTATGAAATGGGCTGAGTAGGAAATTGTGTTTGCTTGGAGAGGAGATGAGAAAAATGGCTTCAAAGATGGCTTTGAATCTCTTTGTAATAGGCATGATGTCTTTACGTGCCAAAAGATGGTGTCATACGGATTCTTTTGATTGGCACCTTTGACAGATTGACATTGACGGTAGGAAGATGCACTTCTACCGTACATAGAGTTGGATGGACGGGAGGTTTTTCCCCCTCCTCGTTGATGAACACAAGAAATGTATCATGCTTATAGTTGGTCATCTTTCCGGTTTTTTTGTGTGTAACGGTTGATGCAAATGATACATTGTCGGCATTCCAGATGGCACTATCATACATTGGGCACTTCCATGACCTCCAAGATCTTCTTATTGTGCACCGCGTAGTTTTTGCCTGACGTACTCTTGCCAACATACACGTGATTTCCAGTTCTCCACCACTGTTGTCTTGTTGGAGAATGGCTCCGATCTCTCAAATGGACACGTTACTAGCCATGATGCAGTCCATTGTCGGATCTTCCAAGTGTAAGGTGGGCTTCAAGGTTGGAGTGACTCAAAAAAAGAGTAATGCTTCTTGTTCACAATCGTGGGTCATAACAATACCATGGACTTGGAGTTCTTGTAGCTTGTCTGGAATTTTGTCTTCTTGATGTCCCTTTTATGTACGCGGGTTTTAATAGATTTTCTTTGGAAGTAGTTTCTTTGTGAGACATTGTGCACCTCGGAGTGGGTAAAAAGGTTCATATTCTCATAAAAGACAACCACAGTTTACATCGTCTAGTTCATGCATAGCCATCTTTTGCCATTATGATTTCATAATAGATGCATCGAAGCTTTATATGGTGAGATGGACGGTCTCGTAGACCCCTTGTCAACAGTCTTTTCCTTTACACGTTCAAGGTATATAGTACAATAAAGACCAGAAAATGCTTTAAACATAGTAACAAGAGAAGAGAAGACAATTAATTGATTTGAGCTCGCCAAGTTTTGAAACGCCTCGTCCTCTTCATGAAACGTGGTTTCATACTATAACTGTTGCTTGGTTCTTTAGTGGTTTTCAATAACATTCTTTGGAGTGGGAAAAACCCGCATTACAAACTAATGCGCATTTCACAACCTTTTGTGGTTTGCACGGGCGGGACCCTTATCAAGGCCATGTCCATGGTTGGCTGTGGGTGTAGCCTCAGTTGCAATGTTGTACCATGATATCCACCTCTTGCAACTTTATGAAAGATTGCTAAGAAGTGCTTGGGCACTGTGTAATGTTGTTTGATTCCCTCGCAAGAAGCTAAGCCTTGATTTACACGCAATGGGTGTATTTTCTCATGGTTTTGCATTGAAACTTCCTACTCCATAATCCTTTTTACAGGGGATTCGTCGATTTTTTGGCCTTGGTGATTTGGCGCCGACCACTTGATGCATCATCTAGGTGCATGATATGCCTCGAGTTACCCTTTCCTTCCATCGGACAAGTACCATATTGTAAATGTCTGTAATGTAGTCATGGGTTACCCTCTTGTTCTTTCCATGCCTAGCCGAAGATCATGGTTGTGGCCTTGTCATTGGGCTTGTCGCTCATAGCGGAACTAAATATCACTGAAACAATGGATTCCATCTTACAAAAATAGACTTTAGGTGTCCTCCACGGGTGTACAAAATTGATGCAGGTATGACGGAGACCGGTGCATGTTCTCCTTTGCTTCCTTGAGCCTAGAAAATGCACGACACGGTTTCTTGTGCTTGGTGGACATGTGCATCATCTTGCCAAAGCCGTCGTTGAGCATTGTTCGTCAAATGTGTCAGGACCTTCATGTTCCCCACTATTCCACAATATGCTCTGATATTGCCTTGAAAACAAACTGAATCCATAGCAGCCTGTTGTCTTTGCAAGCCCTCACGGATGCATAGCACGTACTCCATGAAGGTGAGCTAGTTCGATGGATTGATACCTCATGTAAGACCATTATGCCTTTGAGGAATGGCATGTTCAGAGGAAACCTTTATAATTTTTAAGGCCAAGTAACCATAGGTACTGTTGTGTGATGCATCTGCATTGGTGGCCGTTGCACTGGCGTGTGGCCTTTTTTAGATTAATGCTATTCCAAGTCCTCGTTAAGAGATGTGTCCTCCTACGCAGCTAGGTCCTACGGTTGGTGAGCTTGCTCAAAGTCCACGGTGGTGCATCTAAGAGGGAAGGGGGTATTCGTATTTTCCATCGTAAGCTCTGGCGTTGCTGGGTTTTTTACAATGGATTGCATGACCTCGTGTTGGTGGTGTACCTTGGTACATGCAAGGTGTGTTTGGTTGGCAGCATTGCGATCCAGTAAGCTTGCCTTGTGCGATGGAATGCCGTTTTCAAATAAGCTCAAACAAGGATGAGTGTCCTCCTTGGGACATTTCCTTAGCACACTTGGTATTCTAGTACCAACTCCAAATCAGGAACTGATTGCACTAGGATCATCCATTGTGCTAACCACGTGAAAAAAATTAAGAAATGAATGCTTCCTAACAAGGATATATTTGTTGGGGGACCTCCAAGCTCATTTATCATATAATGTTTTTTTGTTGGCATTGCCGCTGTTGTCGACCATCTCAATTATTTGGGTAGCATCATTTGGTTTGGCAAGGTTATGACTCTTTGTGAGCTCTCAACTCACTACTTTCTTACCACTACGAAGAGCACCAACATCCTCACTGCCTTAATTACTGAAGTCAATCTTTCTTCATTGTTGCGTCCTGTTGGTCTTTATTGAGAGGCTTTCCCTCCTTGCGTTTGTCACGTAAATGAATGTTGGGCCCTGTGTCTACTTCATCTAGCTCCATTAGATTGTTGGTTTCATTGAGGTGTACAAGACTGACATTAGCGACCTTGGTGGCCTTTGGGTTAGTGACTACACGTATGATCATGGCTCCCATGATGTGAAGGCAATGAAGGGCTTGTGGCGAGGCAATGAGCCATTCTCTTATTGCTTCCTAATGTACCCTCATACCTTGCCATACCTTGGTGTTTTTCTATGCTACCGGTACATACACAGGGTTGTTGGAAGTAATACAATACCAAACATGGAATATCATCCCTTGTCCATCCATTCCCCTCGATACCAACAAGGCAACAGGGAATCTAGATCTACATAGTATGCCAAAACGGCCAGAACCATGTATTTTATTATCATTGACCTAGGCCCCTACGGTCAGCATGAAGGTGCGGTATGGCAAAACCAACTACTTCTTATGCCACCTGTGTTGGTGGTAGCTCAAGGTTTGAGGGCACTAGCCACAGCCTTTGAGGCCCCTCGTCGTCATGGTTGAAAACCGGTCAATCGCGATGATGATTTGGTGGGTGGTAGACGGTAACCTGACCGGCTGCTGGTCATTAGCCACCTTGCTAGATTGCACCAGGCTGGCCTACGACTAGTGAGAGTCACAAATTCGGAGATCATTTTCCCATGTACGTGATGGCTGCAAGTGGCCTTTACGTGTGTTGCGTGCACTTCACAAATGATTTTTTTTCCGCGTGATGTAACAAATTCCAATAAAACACAGGAAAATAAATGACGAAGTGGGAGTTTATAGAGAATTTCATTCTATTTAGTTCCTATATAGCTACATGAAACTCAAAGTTACTCACGGTAAAACCATGGTGTAGACATATTTTGAAATCAATTCTCATATACTATTTAAATGTTGGACAGAGTTGTTATATGTCCATCGTTTTGGTCGATAGATCCCCGGTGCCCATAGTCGAAATCGTACAGACGGCGGTGTCCAAAGTCAAAACCGAGACGCATGCGGTGTCCATAGTTGGAATCAAAATGACTGCGGTGCCCATAGATGAAAACGACATGACATCTGTGCCCCCGGTTAGTGTGAGTCGTGGGCATGCTTGACATATGTGTCATAGATTTCAGCGACCACGCGGAAACGACTGTCGTCGGCGGCCATACGTGTAATATGGAAACAATTGGACGTGGTTCGTTAGGCCTCCGACGCCTTCATGTCGGGGGTCTTAGATACGATAATGCAACGCTTTGGCTCGTAGAAACGCACTGCATATGATAGAGCTGATTGTGTCATCTCAGTCTGTTGTTTGAAGGACCGTTGAAGTTTAACAAATTGCACATTCGTCCTCCTAAATCGAGTCTGTGTGTTCCACCGCATTCGTATCTGATTTTGACAGCCTGTCAGGTGTCATCCTACCGATTTCCCGAGACACAATGTACCTCCAATCATGCACGGCTACCATGTGCTTCCCTCAACTACAGTCGTACCAATCGCTGGAAAAATATTGTTTGATCCACATCGACAGTAGTGGCTCGTGGGGGGTTCTCGCCTTGGAGTGCATTGTGGTGCATCGAAGCGTTGATTCGGCCTCGTTGACAGTGCATGCGAGACGACCGTGGGTATCCCAGTTATCTAGAGCCAGTTCTTATGAACAAGGTGCCCATGGTGTCTCCTGATGGCGGGGACCACGCACCAGAGAGGTGGCGGAGCTCTCACAAGATCATGGTTCCCACCGGACGACAGCGACGACGACTTGACAGATGATCCGTGCTTGACGCGCCAGACACCCACCGCCGACAACGACGATGCACCGCCGCCTACAGTTGACGGGGCCCCACACCCTCAAGCTGAGGGTCCTCTCAGGATGTCCCGTGTAGGCGGGCGTGTGCTCTCAACCAAGGGCCTGCCCGTCGGTTCTGACGATGAGGCAAAGGCAGCCGACGCTAATGCAAAGGTTGCCGCCGCCCGCATCTCGGACCCCACACCACGTGCTACCCCCAAGAAGCGGAAGGCTATGGTGGACTTCCCCGGTGGCTCAACATTCACGGCCGCATGCAAAGCCGCAGTGGAAGAGTATGCAGTTCACAACCGCATGGCGCTGCGGTGGTTGAAAAGCGACCACTCTCGCTTTGTGGCGCGGTGCAAGCAGTATGCAACAAAGAAGTGCCTGTGGATCATTTGTACCGGGTACAGCAAGAAGTCCAGAGCAGTCAACATCACGTCGTTCGTGGATGGCCGCCTTTGTGACCCCCGCCTCGGCCGGGGTAACCCCGTGCACTCCATGAGGTGGGTTGCACGGCAGATCGAGAGCACCATCGCGAAGGTCCCATCTATGAAGCCCAAGGTGCCGCAAGCGGTCGTGACAGAAGTGGCCGACACAAAGGTCCCCTACACCACCCTTTACCATGCAAAGAAAGCATGTTTGGAGAAGATGTACAGCAAGAAGTCGAACTCGTGGAGCATGTTCCCCAGTTACGTGGACAAGGTACATTATCCCACATGGATTTAGTTTACTCGATTTTTAACGCTTTGGCTATGTGATACTTTAGAGACTCAACATGTGAAATATGCTGTCCCTTGCAGGTGCTCAGGGTTGACCCGCTGGCCATTGCCAAAGCCGAGAAAGACAGTGTCACGGGCACCTTCGACAGAGTTTTCATCACACCCGGTGCCTGCAGGAGAGATTTTGAGTACACCAGGCGGGTCCTCGTCATGAATGGCACACATCTAAAAAACAGCCACAAGCAAGTACTCCTCGTCATGCAATTCTTCGACGCAAATGACAACGCCATGCCCACTGCGTATGCCTTGGTGTCCGGGGAAGATGAGAGCAACTGGAGCTGGTTTTATGAGTTGGTGGTAGCAGCGTACCCCACGGACGCACAACATGGAACAACGGTAATATCTGACCGCGAGAAGGGACTGGCCAACGCTGTCGATGCCAAGCTGCCCGGGGCGACCCACATGTACAGCATGTGGCACCTTGTGTGCAACGTGCAGTCCAAGTGCCAGGGCAGGTCGGGCGCACTTTTCCGGAACCTGGCGCACGTGACGACGCAGGCGGACTGGGACGCATGCCTGGCAGAGATGCGGCGCACACTGCCAAGGGCACTTGATTACCTGCTGGGCGGCAATGGGGAGCTTGGCATCCCGAAGGAGCGCTGAAGCAGGCTGTTCTGCCCAGTTTCTCGCAGTGGGCATACCACCAGTAACGCCATGGAGTCTCTCAATGGCAAGCTGGTGGAGCTCAGGAAGATGGGGGAGGACGAGGAGGGGGAGGACGAGGAGGGGGGGGAGGGGGAGGACGAGGAGGGGGGGAGGGGGAAGAGGAAGAGGAGGAGGTGGAGAGGGGGGCAGGAGGTTGTCGACCATGTCTCTGTGTCCAGTGACGAGGAAGGGGTCGACCACCATGATGCCAAGGATCGTGAGGAGGCATGGATGGCCTTCCATGCTGAAGTGGACAGCATCAACCACTCCTTTGGCCTTTGGTGAGTCTGGGTGAGCTTGTTTTGATTGCCATTACTTTATTTGAACTCTGCCTTCAACTTCATTCATGATGTCTAACATTGTTTTCATTCCACATGTGTGCTTTGCAGAGATCACTCTTGAAGAGCAAGTGCATGCCAGATGACATGTGGCACGTGATTGCACTCCTATAGTAGATTAACTTTTAGCTGTGGTAGTTTGGTTAGTAGTTTTGATCAACCGCTTGAATAAGAGTTCTAATGCCCAATGCCTGAGCTTGTGTACTCCTCCCTCCCCATGTCAAAATCAGCCCACATTCCTCTTCTGCTCAAATAATTCACAACCACTAACCAAACATTGGACGTTTGCTTTGTTGAACTATGCATCTGTTGTAGTCCACAATTGCAGCAAGGTGCAAATTGTGGTGCACAGTGGTGTCCTGAAATTGTTTTGCAATGTATGTACCTCAAACAGCTACCAAGTGTACATATAAACTATACACACGTTCATTTCGTTCTCTTTGCGACAGTTGTTTCAAGGAACCAGAAACATGAGTTCATGTGACCAACAAGACTTGACCGTCATCTTCCTCATGGGAGTTGGTGCGACATTGGTGTGTCAGAAACTGTATTCCTATTCGTGGCCGCCAACAAGAACAAGATAAATAAAATATGTGCCATTGTACAGCGACACACAGTGACGCATGTCAAATGGATGCCGACAATAGTGAAGCAGAGGCAGAGGAGAGCCATTGGGAAGATGTCTTCTACAAGGGGGGAGACGAAAATATCGACTCTGTTGATGCCGATGAGGACATATTCCATGATGCAATGGGATGTCAAGGACGACAGGGATGTGGATGCGACTTGTGCCACTGGCCCTGGCTATGCAGTGTCCTGGATCCAAAGTGGTTAGATCCAAAGTGGATTGGGTAGTACTTCTTGAAATCATTCAATAATGGCCGTACTTGGGTCGTGAACATTACTCCCATGCCAAGACTAGTCACATGAATAATCCAGTAGTGCCCGTAGTTATCAATGAAATAATAATGAACTGCCCATACTTGTCAATTTCCTCGTACTTTTGTGCCCGGAAATGTGACAAAAATAAACAATAGATACCCATATTTCCCATAGAAGTAATAGTTCCATGCCCATAGTTTGATACCCAGTCATGTCTATGCAATAAAACTCGGATGCCCATACATGTCACTGAAATAAGACTCTCATACCCAGAAATGACAATGCAATGAACCGTGGAAGCCCATACTTGTCACTGAGATATTACTCACACAGCCACAATTGTCAATGACATAAACCTCGGAAGCCCATACTTGTCAGTGACATAATACTCGCATACCTTGAATTGTCAACGTAATAAACCTCGGAAGCCCATACTTGTCACTGAGATAATACTCACATACCCAGAATTGTCAGAGCAATAAAACTGAGATGCCCACACTTGTCAATGAAATAATACTCGCATATCCTAGATTGTCAATGCAATAAAACTCTGATGCCCGTACTTTCATCATCGAATTCCCATTACGAACTCAGTGGCTCGGTCCATGTCCATGGCTCCCATGGCTCGGGACAGTTGGGCGGCCTGCTACTGGGCATGGGCACTCCTAGGTTCCAAGCCATGTGCTCCGGAGTCACAGGAGCTCGGGCCCGTGATGGTTCTTCATGTCCCAACTCTCGGTTGCGTGCTACATCGCGGTCCCACCGCTCCTTCAATGCGACCCATGCCCGATGTGCCATCCCAGGGTCCGCTATGGGAGTACCCCATCCATGATGTGCCGGGCCATTTGGACGGACGTCTTTCTCCATGTCCAGCGAACGTGTTAGTCAAAGTTCGACACTAGGAGTAAACTGAGCGCATAGTACTCTTGCGGAAGCACCTTAAATACACACTGTAGTATCGGTTCATCGTGCAAACCAGTAGAAAAAGCGGTTCACTTTATGAACCTGTTCGCGTGAGCCTGAGTGGACGTCGGCACATGCCGCCGACATCGGGTGAAGGTGCGCACGACGTCGGCAACTTCCATCGTGGACAATATGTCATTGCCGGTGGCCGCATCCATTCGGCGATCATTCATTGGCGAAAAAAATGTCCTGTTTTGAACGACGCGCAGACGTCGTCTACAGCGCGACGATATCGGTCCACATGCATGGCTCCAACTTGTGCGAGTTTACTGTCGTCGAACGGTAAACGACAAAACGAAGCGGAGGTTGTAAAGCCAGGCTGGCAACATGCGAGGTTTGCTTACGACATGCAAGTCCATGAAGACTGAATACTTCGATCGAATAGTGGGTACAGTAGTCATAAATTTTGGTTTCGTCAAGCACAATGAAAACTATGGGCACCGCTGTCATTTTGATTCCGACTATGGACTTCGCATGCGTCTCGGTTTCGACTTTGGACACCACAGTCAGCTCCATTTTGACCTTGGACACCGCGGATCTATCGACCGACACCATGGACTCCGGAGTATTTATGCCCTTGAATGTTAGCCTAATTATGTATGACTCTGGTTTCTACATTTTTGTGCATAAAGATAGCGGCTTAATTCCGTTATACCCACTGTTTGGGCATTTGAATTGGCCATTCCTTGCACAATTTGGACACTGTAGTCACTTTACACAAACGATGCGTGTTGTACCCACTTTTCTCGAAGCGCGCGAGATCATGCATGCCGTGCCCACTGTTACAAACAAATTCCTGGTACACCGGTTGCAGAGGAATTAGTTCGACGACACTAGGTATCTGAAGTATGATTTTTCAAGTTTCATTGGTTTCACGTGATCTTTTATTTCATCCTATGCTCGTTGTTCCTTTATGTAACGAACCTTCTATCATTTCAATTTTTACTGACAGGTAGTCACATGTTCGGTACATGAAACTCTGGGGGTGAGGTGTATGTCCACTTAAGACTCTTTCTTTTTTTGGGTGAAATATCTCGTATACCCATAAAACGTAAAGTGAGACTCTCCTCCACCTGTCGTTCGGAAGAAAAGTAACGATCCGCTCGTGGTTCGGAAGAAAATCAACCACACGCCCACCATGCGTTACAGAGGCAACCATCTGAGAAGTTTCCTAGAACTTTCCTAACCACTTGCCGCGACACTAGGCGTCAGCGCCAGGTCAGCGTGTGACAACAGTCACAAGTTAAATACAAAACTGCAAGGGTCTGGGTTGGGACACGAACAGAGTGTCAGGAAACTCAAACTGAATATGATTACAGAGAGAGATGACAACTGACAGGCACACATCATAAATACCTGCCGCGGCACACGGCGGGTGACGCACGCGGCAGTGTCAGTTTGTCCTAAAACCGGCTCAAAAACACTGTTTTGGCCGCAACTCTGCGCACAGGCATCCAAACGCAACATCGTCTGAACCTAGAGATGCAGAATCTCGAGCCGGACGCTACGACTGGTCACACGCACAAGTCCGGCATCGATCGGTGGGCGGACAATGCAAAACATGCAAATCGGGCTCGAGAGCCAGTCCACCGAGAAAACTCTAGCACCTGCAGAAAAACTGCAGAGCACCCCAGCAAGCACCCGGGACGTCGTGGCAATCGTCTGGCAGCTGCTGGTGGCTGGATCCACCAACCGTCAGTGCTCCGGCGCCAGCTGGGCCCGCATCAGGGATCTGTCATGTCGTAGCTCCTGGATAAGTCCCTGGACGATCCGGAGTCCTGTCGGGTCGTCACGGTCTCCAATGC
>SZWC01011790.1:36053-86361 GCA_023375785.1 Penium margaritaceum
GGGGGGGGGGGGGGGGGGGGGGGGGGGCGAAGGGGTGTGCTCGTCATCCGACGATCATGCAAGCAGAAGCATCGGTTAGCATGTTGAATGATCGTACTAGTGGGGGGATGTAACAAGGACGGCACATGGACAGACAGATGGATCGTACTTGGTCGCAGAAGCAAAGCCATCCCAGTCAAGTGTGATGCCATGGCCACTTGTGCGACTTAGCCCACTTGCAGCCGGAGGACAAAACGGCCTGATGCGGGAGCCTCCGTTCAACCTCATGACAGAGTGCTCTCCACACTCTGGGGAGCGTGGAGTTAAGCGTTCTTTGGCCTGGACGTGCTCTATTCAGCAAGCCTCCTCAAGGTCGTCAAAGACAAAACCGGCCGTGTAGCCTTGGGATTCACAAGGTTCCTCATCCTCCTATGAGCTGCCGACGGGGGGGGTTTGGAGGAACGTAAAACTTGAAAAGCGGTGGATCCATAAGACCCCGGGTGGGTATGGCATGCAGACGCATGCACACTAGTGTACATTGTACCCACCTAACGGTCATTCTCGTACCTATGATACCCACTTACCAGCGCTTAGAGCGAGCACGACAGCCATCGTGAGCGGGTTCGCCTCGGAGGAACAGGGCTACAACGGGGAACGGCATGTTTCCCATGGCGTACAAAAGTGGCGTGAAGGGACAACGGGAAAAACCTACATAGATGATGACATGCAGCATGATGAAACTAGGGAAATCATGTCCCATGGTGCTCCTAACGGTCACCCTTGTCAAGAGCATCAAAAGTTGGACCGGTTCGCAGGTTCTCGCATCACACACCCACTATGCACTGACGTGGCTTCCATCTGGCATCCTGCAACATCCTTATTGGATGCATGGGCCCGGAACTCCAGATGTGCCAGTCGTCTGCCAATATCTGTTGACGTGGCGCTCGTGTACCTAAGGTTATCGTCCCCATGGTTAAGAATGAGGGCCTCTTTCCAATTCAGAAGACGGTACTTCTCTTACATGCAACATCGTACGGTGTACGACAGGAAGCGATGACGATAGCTACTAATAGTTTTGTAAAGATGATGACATGTCCTCGCAAAAAAAACACCCTCCACATTTTGCAGGCGCATTCGGCACCACGATTGCAGCAATTTACAGTGACACATGACCCTTGACTTTGATGACACCGACAGACGCGCATAAACACATCAATTGTAAGGTGTCAGTCTCCTCGCACTTGCACGCAAGTCGCATTATAACAAAAAGTAGAAGAAATTAATAAAAATCCAAAATGTTGTGACCACAATGTCCACACATGGCAGGATCATGCACAAAATATCGGTATTGTAGTCATTTTTCCTCACGAATGGGTACCGCGTTCACGGTTACTTGCTATTTGCACTTTGTGGACAATGCGGTCACCAGTTCAAAATAGTGGGTATTGTATTCGTCTTTTGTACAAAGTGGGCATTCGGGAATAATGACGCTCAAAGGGTGGGTATGAGGGAATTAATCCGATGTTTGAAACGGTGAGTATTTTGCTGTGGTCAAACCTGCATGTGTGGTCAAGTTGGCTATGGGTTTCGACGTAAAATAAAAAAAGCTCTGATTGAGCTCTTCCAAAAATCAGCATTTTCTTTTTCTTTTCCGTTCCAAATCACAAAAAGGAGGAGAATCAACAGTTTTCCATATCTTGGACGGAACTCACTTGGAAACAGTGTTGACCTGGCCACCCCGAACCCCGGAACATCGATGTCCACCCTGGCACATCGATGTGATCCCCCCCACATCGGCCACCCCGGAACCACGGGTTCGACTAGGCTACTAGGGTGAAAATGTATAGTTTTCTGGCTTGTACTGGGTGGAATATGCATGCTATAAGCCTTCCTTTTTTGTTCAGGCAGTCGCGGATCGTCTCGGTGGTTGTTCAATTTTGAGCAGTCTCGCGTGGTCAGCCGCGCCGACTCAGGCAGGCAGTACTTGACACGTCACCAAGTGATGGGGCTCTGCCAGGTGGCAAATTGACCTCGAATTCTGATTGAGTTGTAGTTATCGGAGTTTAGAGTACAAAGTTTGGCTTTCGGAGCTAATAGATTTGAGCTCGCTGATTGACACAAGCTCTGAAGTTCAAAGATCAAACGTGCAATGTTTGATGTCTAAAACGACTAGTTTCTTCGATCGCATTTTGGTAATCTTAATCAGATCTAGCACTTCGATGTCGTAAGTTTGAACTTTGATGTTTTGAGTCGGACTTTGAATTTTGAAGTTTGAAGCTCGATGTCTAAAGGTTGAAGTCCGACTTTCAAGTTTCAGGGTTTGCATGCAAAATGTTATGATATATAGTTCGATAGGTAAATGTCCTGCGATGAGATGGCAAACCCAGGTCAAAAGAAATGCTTCGTACTTTACATGCTAAATGAATCGAATGGGGGGAGGGGGGCGGGGGGGTCTGGCCTTCCCAAATTTTCCGAAAGCAACCTCACTGACTCGCCGTGTCAGAATTGGTCGGTCGGCGGCAAGGAGCCGCCGACTGACTGATCTGACAGGTTGGGGGTTGGGGGGGGGGGGTTGGCACTTGCTGTACGCGGACGTCGGATGCAAACTTGGTCCACATCGATGCCCCATCGATGTGGATCACAGTTCCGCGGCCGCGGTGATAGGGTCACCCCGGAACCCCGGGTCAACACTGCTTGGAAATGTTTCAATGCAAGAAAATTAGCACCGATTGTGCCTAAGTTTTTATGGATTAACCTCAAAGTTCGGGGTCGTTCATGAGGAAACATGGAAGGTTGACCGTTGAAGTCATGCCATGGCTCAATACAGGTTGTGCATGCGCTGGACAGTTTTTCTTGCACAAAACGACGACTACAATGTGCACCTGGTTGCAAAACCACAATTGTGACATGCATCAAGACAATTTATTGTTTAAGACTAATGAAAGCACCGAACATGGTATGACCACTCAACGACTCACCTACTCGTCGTAATCATGCAAAATGTGTAAACTGCACAAAATGAGTGTTGATTGCATAGTTACACGGGCATGGATTACATCATTGGTGTAATTGCCGACTGAAGTATGAGCAATGGTGGAAGTGCTAGTCGCAGAGATTTTGTTGGTGTCGAACACACCTCTGGAAAAGTGTCCAGTTGCACTTTTATCACGGATGCCGAAAGCACCCGTGATGCCACTGCCAATTGCACTGCTCATGGTCTACAGAGGTATGACCAAAACAGAGGCCGGCTGCAAATTCATGTGGGCGCCGATTGCACCAAGGACACAAGGCAAGTAATTCATCCTTGGATTTCAGAAAACGAAGAGTGTGAGTGCCGATTGCACTCAGCACACAGGAGATGGTGAAAAATCCTTGCACAAGGGTTGGGCACCCAAAATTGACAAGTGCCGGTTGCACTGGGAGCAAGACCAACATGGGAGATGCAACTATAGCATTCCAAAAGTGCCAAACACACAATTACCACCAGCGTTGAATGTATGGCCAACGAGTGCGTAGGTGAAATCATTTAATAAAGTGTCAAATACACCATTGTAGTAAACGCCGATTGCACAATTGACAAAAGCTGTTGGTTGCACTTTTGTCATGGGTGTCGAATGCACCACTCCTGCGAGTGCAGAACACACAATGGCCATGAGTTACAATTGGGCTAGCTCTGCTAGTGATGGTACAACACATGCTGTAAGAAGCCGATTGCACCGATAACATGGGTCCTAATCGCACCCCGTTGTACAAACGAGCACAAACTAGCCAACTGTCATCTCGTCATGCTGGCTTGCGGTAGACCACCAAACAAAAGCATACGATCTATCCACAAAGTGGTTCTATGGGCCAGGGCATCAAGCGTGTTTTCTTCTTAAGCGCGACAAATACGTCATCCGACATTTGCCAAGCATCACAATGACATCGAGGATGGTCATAATGTCAAATAGTTCAAATAGAGAATCAACAAAAATGACTAGAAACAATCATAGACGACCGTGGTGATCAAGTCTATGTCTGAATGGCACAATAATACACAGCAATCTTGGTCTCCACCAACAGTGACGACCACTGGAAGTTAAAAACTTTACCCTGCCGATAGCCGTTTGGACAGGTACTTCCGAAAAAAGCACAAACCAAACTTTAACGGATAAGTCACGTGTGTGACGAGGACGATTTTGTCAAATCTGGGCCATGCTAGAGGTGGACGAACTCCTCCGTATCCATAGATGGAATGTGCTACAAAAGCCCGGTTGGCTGAGCACCAATTCCAAAACATGCACGGCTTGCATGACCGCAGGAGGTCAGAGCGCATGACCAAGTCTTGGAGACCAGCCTCTTTCAAATGGGTCAAGGTATGCAATTCATTCCATGGTACTTCAACCACGTGGAATAGGGTACACGACATGCATGGAAAATGTGCACGATATGCACAAAACCGCTATCCACTCACTGTTGGTGCGTCGATCATGATATCAAGTTACGGATAAGTTGGACGGACGAATGATCACAATGATTTTGTGACATTTTGAATTATCTGACGATATCAGCTGATGTTGTGGATGCAGATGGCGACACCAATTTACCAAACAAGTGGTTAGGTAGGCGCAAGACGGGTGCTACGATTGTTTCGTGTCCCACTGCGCTACGTCGGGGATATGTTACGAGATGTTTAACGGGCCTGGCCTGTTAGCACGCCGACTTCAATCCTCGAGGATTGCCATCCTGCCGCCTGTACACAGTGTACACTGAATGCATCAGTACCTTTTGGAGGCTCTTTACATCATCAGTCATAACTGATGTAAACATCGGTCCGTGGTGGAATGTGTCAAGGATGATACGGTTGAATAGATCCTCGAAGGCGAAACCATCAACACCCTCTCACACGGTGAGTGATGGAAACAAGTCGGGGTATCCAACCGGTACCGATGATAAAAAGGTACATGAGTATACTCATAACCTTGTTAAGGAGATAGTGATTATTGTCAATTGGGATTGTAATTGCACCAAAAAGGGGTGGAGACTCTTCGATGGGTCCTCCATAATTTGAGACGCCGCAGTGCGGTGGTCAAAGATGGTAAAAGTCAATTATGGCGTATGACAAGATTAACCGAATGTCAAAAGTGAACAAATTTGAAGGCGACACCTTCAATCGGTCATCATTCAATGAGTGAACATGTCATGGACATTGATAGAAAAAATAGATGAACCAACACCGATGACATGAATTCATCCACAGTTCGGTGAAAATCCATTTTAGAGAAAAAAAATGACACTCATTTTCTACTGAATGGTGCTCTTGAGAACTATGACGGTCTCATAGACTGCTACAAACCAACTACGACATAGTTAGGATCACGTCAAGGTCTAGGTTTTGCGTTCAAAAAGTTTGACCACGGAGACGATCTTTAAGCCGACAGCTTTATGCTAACAGTATGTTAGCACCTACATCTTGGTGTCTCGAACGACCACACGAGTCATAATCAACACAAAGGTGAAATAATAACCAGTGTGTAAAGAATGTTGATGTGAAGGGACTCTTCAAGATGGGCCTTGAGAAATGATATTTCTCATGTGATTCTTTTGATGTTTGGAGAAACATCTCAAAGTTGAGGCCATCATGACACGGTACACTAGTTGTGTATGTCACGCTCTTCAAACATCAAGCGGATGGATTCCGGTCATTCCAGGGCATAGTGTAGCACCAGCTATCCAATTTGTTGGAACAAAACCAATCTTCAAGAGAGATCATAATGACTATGGTGTAGAAGAACTATGCTTCACTGATGGTTCAATTGACGTACATTGCCGAACGCAAGTATAGTACAGTTCTGGATGTCCCTGCGGTGGTGTCCACAATGGTAGATATTTTTGGGGATTTCTTCGATGAGTGCGATCCATGAGGGCCTCAGGTGAGGCATATGGAAAACACTCCATTGAATGGAAGTACCGAATGTATATAATAGAAGACATTGAAGCAACACAGATTGTTGCAAACACAATCCATTGACGGAAACTCAAGTGGAACCCTTACACGCGATTACGCAATCGCAAACAGATTCAAGAACTAGTTGTTCCAGAATCACCGGTTGTGATTCGGAGGTGTTTGATCACAATCACATGGAACTGACACCCAAAAGGTGTTCTTCCAACTTGTACCAAAATGACTGTGAACATGGTACACCCGTTTGGTGAATACCGTACGATTAACTCTTAGTCCATGGATGGAATCCATGGTTGTTGAGATTGGTTATCTCAGTTAACCTTGTTCAAAAGTAGTGTGCTTTTGACGGGGACGTGAGCGGCAGCCTACGGTACCCATTTCAGACATAAATGAAGGGATGATGATTGAGACCAAGATCACCTAGGTCGAAGCATTGTCGTGTCAAGTGATGGACTTTGACGGAAAGTGTGCATGCCAGACGACAAATGTCGCCTCCTTCAAAGATGAGTGTAGTATTTGAATAGAAAAACAAGTGTGCTCAGCAACCATGTCTTTTTGTATTGGTGCCTCTCAACCCTAAGAAAAAGCTAGCATGCAAGTTGCATGGGCTTAGTGGAGCTTGGTCGAGTTCATCCAACCAACCACGGGTGCTAAAAGAGGTCTAGTAGACCTACACATGGTCATGAACACGTGGTTGCAAACCGAGAGGACTGATGTCCGAATCTTGGATTGCACGTATTGTCAATGTTGCGAGAAGGTACCACCTTGACAACCACTTGGAAGAGATCATGTCCGAACGGCATGGGAAGTGTTGTGTGGACCAGGACAGTTTTCACGGGGACACCCGGTTGATTGGTCGCGGGGACACCCCTTGCAAAGGAGGAGGAGGCGCCACCACAACTTCTTGCTGAACAAGTACCACATGAAATTTGGGAAAAATCATCCTATGTGCCCTCTTCCAAATTGGCAAGATTTTGTGACAATGTACACCCCAAAAGGGATCGACTATGTGATGAGCCTTTGGTGAAGACTCACCAACATTTGCGAAAAATGTACAAGGATAGTACGTGTTTTATCTTGGTGAGAGCCAAGAATCACACGATCAACACTGGATGTTGTACGCTAATGACCCTAACCACAAAAACCACAAGTGTGTGATTGACTGTGTGTGAACGTGATGCAACCGTGTTGCGGATGACAATAGTTCACACATGTGATCTTGTTTGTGATTCTTGTTGTGTGGTTTGCATCACGAAGTACGCGATGATCAAACCTCTGTGAGCATAGACAAACCGCGATGATTAAAAGCAAAAGGGGAGGAATGTAGGGTACAAGCCATTATTGGAATTAAAGATGGAATTTAGTTATAGTTCCCGGGTTTTTGGGGCTCGAGACCGATGTCTCAGCGAATTGAGATCCGGAATATAATCTCTGTCTAGAGTCTAGTTTGACTCTTGCCAGATCCGGGCCATAGGCCGGATTTAAGGGAAGAGGAGTGCCACGATGGAAGATCCATCGCGTCACTCCTCCTTCCCTCTAATTGGCCACTAGGGTCTTGTTCCCACGTGGATTTTCCATGTGGAATGATAGGGTTTTAGGTTGGATGTTTACAAGAATTCCCTATGACGACCCTGTCCGTTTGTGGCACGGTTCGTCTCAGCCAAAATGGTCGAGGCGACCATTCGCTCCCTCTCCTTAGACTACACTTTCTGAGGGCCCACGTTTTGGGTTCAGAAGTTAGTTGCAAAACAGCCCACGGCTGTTACGCAAATGGTACACCAATCAAAAAAATGATACAATGCCTTGTTCTAACTGGATGGTGTGTCCAACCACACATATATGTTGCAATCCATCCAGTGGAGGTTCAAAAGCTTGTGCAAACTTGAAGACAACTGTGGAAATCCCTGGGGGTACATCACTCTCCATGTAATCATCGAGATTCTCTAGAGTTGCAAGGAAGCACTAGCAGTCTTGTGGCAACCATCTCTTCACTTGGACTGTTGCGAGGCTAGCTTGGAAAGGGGCTTGAGGATGTTCAATTTGAGGGTCTAGAGAAAAAGCGATATTTCTGCATCCACTACAAATTCGTGATATCTCTGGGGTGAAGTAAATGGATGTTTTGTGGCTTACAAACCATGGGTCCCCAGGCACAGCATCAAAGGCATCAATGAGGTCTAACACCGTGAGACAAAAAGTGGTAATGAAGATGGGTTATTTGAGTTATGGCATACACTCGCCAGTTACCAGCACCTCCATATCGCCACCGGCATCCACCGTGCCTGTACGAGGCATGTGCTTTAGCTGCAAAGTATGCACAAATTCTCTACTCATGAAGGAATCATCCACTCCAGTATCAGCAAGAATGCGTATAACAACACCTCCTAGCTCGTTGTCAAACCATATGGTCATGCTGGTAAATGAAGTGTATAGGAAAACAATTGATGGGGGCTTGCCTTCTAGGTGGTTAACACGATAGGCATGAGTGCTTCTCTGCAGCTCCACCATACCATCCACTTGTTTCCACATGTGGTGTCTTTTGCTGAATGACGCCAAATGCTTTTATCCTTTGAACGCAAGCATGCTCACCTTTGGATTGGCAAGAAAAGCCAATCATGTCAATGTTGGGATGTTTTTGGTGAGCCTTGTGTTGAGATTCTAAGAGAGAGAACCACGTTTTTTCAAAGCTACAACCAAACATGTGTTGTTTTCTAAGTTATCCTACATCACATAAGCAAATGGACATGAGCGACCATGGAAGAGGGACTCAAGACTCCACAATAGCACAAAGATTGCTAAGAAACATTTTGCTAAATTAAAATGAAAGTTCTTGAGGTCATCATCATAGAACATGCATTTATAAGCTAGTCTTTCCATGACTCACAACAGCCCTGGATAGCAGTCGAGTTGTGGCTACTAATGGTTGTGGAAATCCTCCTTCTGGTCATGCCGGGAGAGGTGAGCACTCCCGGCTGCTCCTCCCTCAAAATCCTATACCTCCTCACAAGGGCGGCCGTGTCCACCCTGGCCACCGGGTACGATAGGGCGTTGCATGATTGCAAAGGCCTGGCCCTGGTGTTGTTCTCCCTAAAGACATCCCTGGCCCGCCCGGGCAATGCCATGGCCATGACGATGTCCTGATTTTTGCTGCCCTCCCCATGGAAGCGATTCTGACCCTGCTATGTGGGCAAAGCTTGTCCCCACCATGGCTCCAGCCATACCCATGATATCGCTGTCCCTGATGTTATTGCGAGTGTCATTTGCAATGACGATAGTGGCATGCAATGTGTCCATCCTCGTTGCAGATCCTACTGGTGATTTGTGTTCTCTCTATCGTGATAACATAACTTGTTTGCTGGCTCCAACGTGGCCTCTCTACAACGCTTTGAGGCTGCGCATGTTAGGAAAAGCATGTTGCATGAAGTTTGGCTCTCGTGTGCATCGTGATCCTGAAGGCCAAAGTTATTCACTTTGACCTTGCAAACACATATCACGACAATGTTCAAGCTCTGCGACTCCTCTCCATCACCCTCGAGGCAAAAAATCCAAAGTTGTGGGATGGCCAAGCTAGTAAGACATTCATTACAAGAAAATTTCATGCTTGTATTGATGTATTTAGGTTAATTTTGACTCAAGTACCTTGTTTTAGTCACGGAATAGGTCAGCCAACCTAGCGCAATCGTGTAATGATTGGGACAGGCGATCTTGACCTTCATTCTCACGTTCTTTGTTGAAAATCCGTTGCATTATACTTTCCATCCTCTATGAGCAGAAAAACATCGTTGATTGATGATGGAGAGGAGAGTCATGGTTGCTTCATCTCAACGATCACATCCTCGCAAGATAAGGAGTAAATAATGACCTCGTGTTCACGTGAAAATCCCCAATGTTACTTCACCAGATGAATCATCTCCCTTTTTGTGTTAGGATTTCGGCTTTACGTGGTCACCTACTGGGGCCCGTGGTAGCAGTGGTCAGCGATTTCCGTTTCAACACACGGGGAGTCTTGGATCCCCTGTAAAAACCTAACAAAATCCTCTAAAACTGTCATAACCCACTCATAAAAGGAATTGTTGGCTCTGTTTTGTAAATGATGACATGAGTATCCAACATGCAATGTCAACATTGTTGCACCATCACCCTCTTCAAAGCATATGAATTATTTTCTATGTTGTGTGTGTATGACGCCTTAATGGGATGACGAATGCAATAGTCTTGGATGTGGCAGCCTTATGAATGACTTCATGGGAATGGAATTGGGCCCCTGTTTTTTTCTTGTGCAAAAACATTCAGAGTAATGACTTGACCAACTGCCACTCCATCCCATGGTGATGATGCAACGGGCATCACTACCAAGTGCATGTTACTAAGATACAATAAAGAAATGTGACAACAAGCAAGTTACATTCTCCTAGCCCATGAGTACAGCTTTTTAAATAAGAAAACAACAGGTTGTGGAAACATCATTTTGAAGCCAACCTAATTTTGGCATTTCAAGGGAGTTCAAAACCACACCTTTACAAGATTACGTCCGTTTAGATATGCTAACATCAGTAACGAAGGAAAAAAAAACCTAGGACCAAACCAACGTGAATCACTGAAGCCACTACATGCTAACGAGTTTCTAGCCTCCCATGGGGAGGAAATATGCTAGGCCTGATTATTTGAAGCATCTATTGGCCTGTCACCTCGTAAAGTGAAATGGCTAAAAAAACATATCATCTGATAAAATAATCCGTTACATGTTGGTCGTACCATATCAAAGTAAGAGGGGCTACCTATGCACCCAACAAGCCGTTCAGTCTAAACCCAACTCACAAGGTGACGAACGCATGGCAAGACGTGGCATGCCCCTACCACTTTCTTAAGCAAGGGCTCGGAAAGAAACTATAGCCCTTGTTAGGAAGTAGTTTTAGGCAAGGGTTACAAAGGAATTGTGTGCAAAATACTAGAGTTGTGTCAACATAACAAGAATGACACATGCTGCATGTGTCTTTGGTAATCCGTCAAGGAGCAGGCATTTTTCTTGGCAATGGAATTGAAACTTGGGTCAGCCGGATGTGTAACGCCAGAGTTACATCATATTGTCACCCTCTTTTTGCCATGCATGTCCAGTGACCGCATCCAAATTGCATCTCAATCTCAACATGGTCTCAGTCAAGTTTTCCCTGATTGCACCCTAGTTATACCACATTTGTAATGTAGTCTTTTGTGATTGCACAAAAGAACTCCCTTGTGAGCATTGTATTGTTTTCTTAGTTGTACCTAATTTGCATCTTACTTATGGTTTAAGTGAGCCCAATTTCTTCCATATTGTGTCCCTCGTGTCACCCTATTTTCACTATCTATTTGTACCTTGTATTGTACCATACTCGCATCAACAATTTTCCGAAGTGACTTGTACCTGTGTTGCACCCTTGTTGGACGTAAAGTGTACCCTTGTCGTATTGTATTTTTCTTTTCTTTCACCATGATTACATCTAAGTTATACCCCATTTGTTTCATGATTTGATAACAATGGAACCCTGGTTACACCCTAGGTGCACTCAGTCATGCCCTAAGTCTACATTGGTACACCATAGTCAAAATCTATTTGTGCTATAGACTTATCCTACCTGTGTCCTCATCACCTTCCACCTTTGTCCCACTTGCGCCATAGCTTCATCTTAGTATTGCCATGGTTAGAGTATACCTGTCCTATACTCTGGTCATACTTGTGCGTAGAAATGATATAGTTTGTACCAGTTGGATCCAAGTTGTATTCCTACTTATGCCCCGGTTGCATCCTAGTCCAACCATTAATGTACCTTGTATGTGCCTCACGTTCTTCCCTAGTTGCATTGCCATGACACCCTTATTGTACCATAGATGCACCTTGGCTATGCCTAGGTTGTCTTTAGTTTCATCCTAGGTGTGTCCTATCCACATCGCAATCATGGTTTGTGTTATTGCATGCGAGTTCCTCTATACTTGTACACTTTTTACACTCAATATGAACCCCACCACTACAGGATGATGCGCGGTGCTAATGTTACCAGAAGTGGCAAACTGATATACCCAGCAAGGAGCTTACATCAGGGTTTTCCACTAGAATCTTGCAAAGGTGGCCAAGTTATGTAGACGCACTATAATCATCAATCTCATTGGCCTCATCGATCTTTGGATACATTTCAGTATATTGGGTTTCATCAGGATATTGAAGGGTTCTTCTCAACGAAGCATTGACTGAAAGATTGATCTAAAGAGTTATGAACCCATTGGCTTCATATATCCAATTAAATTCAATTGGACATATGAAATAGATGGCCACGAGATGACCTCCATATTCTTTGTAATCTTCATGCCAGAGGGGCTTGACACAATACTTGTGATGATTTGTGACTTTGTTTTAGTACTTTTTGCACTTCATCTCAGTGATGGCAGTGGCCTCGCCAAGGGCAAATCGAAACTACTCCTCAACAGCTTTGTTAGACTACATGAATCCCCCTTCTCAATCACAAGTGACGTAGATGAAAACCTAAATGGCAGATTTTCGTGAAAGCTGATGACTCGCTACAATGGTCAGATCCAACCATCAATGACCTTCAACCCCCAGATTGACCGACTGTCCAATAAAACCAACGACGTACTTGAACTACTAATATGAATGGCGTGAGAGCCACATTTTAGCCACATGAAACTCTGCAACCTAAAAAAAACCAGGATAAATTCAAATTGAGGTGGCTTTTGGCAAACAAGATGCAAGTCTACTAGTGTTACAGAATTCCAACAACATACCAATAGTCTTTGTTGCAGGGCGTGACTTCACCGGGACACTACATGCCCATTGCTCGTGAATAATCGTGCGGTGATAATGCGAGTAGCCAATGGATATCAGATTAACACCAAGCTCTATGTCAATGGTTGTGTCAAAATGAAGTAAAAAAACTTCAAGATACAAGGAAAGGACTACGTGAAACTCAAACCTAAGTTACCGGAGCCATTCACGATTGATGGGAAGCAAACGACTAACACTGTCAAGCTCTGCCACTATGACAACATGGCTATCCACATGGTGTTCCACATCAAGTGGATAGCCACGTGACTAGAGCTCTATCAAGACTCAAGTGAGCACTTCCAAGGTAGAGACATGCCCCTACCACTACTTCTGGAAGTGGACAAGGGCACGGATTACGAGGCCAAAGAAAATCTTGGACACCAACGATGAAAAAAAGCAATAGAATGTCCCATAAAGCAATAGGGATATGACACATTACACAAAACCTTGGAGCCATATGACAACCTACGGGAAATTGATCAACCAATCAAAAGCTACTTTAGCTGGCATGCAACTACGTCTCGCAATGCGTTACAATGTTGTAGCTAAAAAGTGGGAAATTTTTGCATCCCTCGTCTGCACAGGGCCTAAGCTCTATACACAAAACATTTGATTCCCTATGTTCATGGCCCACGAAACAATTACGTCCAATTTCTATGCCACCTTGCAGAGGAAGTCCTAGCCGTTTTCCCCAACCTTTGGTGTCCCATTTGATAATGCTGTGATTAATTTGACCATGTTGTAGAATTTGTAACAAAAGAACACGAATCTTATTGATCTTTTTGTAAACTTTGGTTGACTTCTTGATGGCGTTCTTATTTCATGAAGATACGCCCCATTGTTCTTGAAATCCCCCTACTTCTCAACAAAGTGTCTCAAAGAAGGCTCGTAGGTTGCAACATCTCATGCATCATTTGATTTGAGCATCTTGGACCTCTAGTATGCCTTAGTTTTGCGTATGTTTTCCATGCATTTTCTTGGCTTTCATGACACTTGTCATGGGATCACCCTTTATGGAAACTAGAAATTCCTCAAGTATCCCATGTTCCAAAATGACACATGTATGTTAAGGACGTGACATCAATGGTGGATGCCACGAGGCATAGACATCCCATCTGCGTTAGTCTCTTTGGGTAATACCCTTTTTATGATCGTTTAATATGGCATTTGTGCAGTTCCACTGCTCGGAGATTCTGTTGAAATTGTACAACTCGAGGTTACAGTATGGTTATTGAGGATCCAGATGATTAGTCATTCGATTAAAATCATGTTAAACATATAAGATCAAAGCTCCATATGTAACATATCCACCAGTTGAATGTTGAACTAGCCATACCTAGTCATACAGATTGGAGGATCCACACTGTACATGATACATAAGGTATATCTGACACACGGTAGATAAATCCATGGTGTGGACATCGTCTCAATAGTGTTTTTTACAAAAACCTGTTTGCATACAGTGATTTGAATAGAATTTGTGGAAATTATGTCACCACAGACTGGATCACTATGTTATGTGCTATGATGGTTACCAATGGGTAAAATGGAATATAAACTATTTTACATTTTTTTTGAATAGAGGAGTACTATTTTCAAACACTGTGTGACATTGCAATGTGCTTTATGATTTAACAAGGTATCGCATACCTTCTGAACAGTAGCCTTGCTACATTTTGCATCTTGACAAATCACAATGTTGCCAAGATTTCTTTATTGACATTGACAATTCAAAATGTATGTGGATGTTCATGTGAGCAGTCCAGAGGCGTCATTGTGCAACTGGTGGAGGAAATTGATGGAAGTGCCTTGAAAATGTGTGAAACATTTAATGTTCATGCCTATTTGTCATAGGAAAACATATGAAAACATATGAGTCCGTTTAGATGTGGTGGGGAGCACATCCCTTGCCAAAATCCTGCTACTACTGCTCTCGCATCTCTTGCATGGAATGGACGGCATTTTTCTGTCACTTAGTGTTAGTGCTGTGAGTCAGACCCACAATTGTTGGAAGGGAGAAAATTTCAATGGAACACGATTCTGCGACACTCGGTCAGAGCGTACATTTAGTTTTGTTCTGTTTTGACCGCATACCAATTCCAGGGAAGGTGATAGTTCAACTCAACTGGGCTGCCGGTCACAGGTTCAAGCCTCCAAAACCTCCACGAGTAACTCCATCATGTGACAATGCTCCTCAATTTCTAAACTAGCCAGCTCTAGTCTCCCCATCATATGACTCCTGATTCCTTTAATCAGGAGTCATAGAATGGGGAGACTATAGTTGGCTGGCTGGCTGGTTGAATCCTCAAGTATGAAGCTTATGTCTTAATTATTCCCCTATGGCAAGTGGTTGTTTCCACAACGTGACTCTTTCGTTCACTTTATGAGCGTGGTGATTGTGTCCTTGGTTTAGGTACTTGGCATTTGCATGATGTCTTTCACTCTTATTTTGATATCTTACAATAACTTGGGCGTGTCTTTAGTTTGATGATGAGGCCACAGATTTGACCCTGATTGAACATTTGAAAATATTTGAAACATTTGAAAATAGCCAATTGATTCCTTAAAGGAATGAGTCCTCCAATATGTAGAAGGCTTGTGCTACTGTGGATGACTACACCATCAGAAACCGCATGACGGTCCAATTTCTGTGGGGTGAGAAAATTCTGTTTTAAGCTCAGTGTGGGGAGTTCAAGCTCAATAGGTATCCACAGATTTTTAAAGCCCACGTCAATGCCCACCGTAAAAACGTTGTCATCTCATGGCTTGTGCATATATACTACTCTGTTTTTGGGACCGGAAGGGGTGACCTTGCAAAAACCATGCGTCAGGTCAGCCTGCCGACTGCATCAATGTCAATGCACAATCCAATGGCTAACAAAAAGACCCTCTAGGCCTTGGTGAAAACAGCATAGGGAAAGCCATTGATAAGAACACAATGCACAAATACTGAAGAGTCCATCGTGAGCCCCGTTGACAAGCCATTGAACCTATTTCTTGTCTAATGCAAAGATGTAAGTTGGTATTCGTTGCATTATACACATGACTTTGTTTCTATTGGCTTGTATGTCTTTGCTTTTTAACACTATGTTCTTCTCTTCCGCTTCCAGCTCATGTGTGTGGATACAAACACTCACATGGTGGTTAAGCAAAAACAGAATGGACTTTCACGTCTTCCTCTATTACTCTAGATGAAACAACAATGGGTTGTCAACACGCCCATCGTTTACTCACCGTAAAGGGGACCAGTTTAAGAAAGGGTCAAAAGCAGATCCTCCTCATATGAAAGTCTTGTTTCTTTACAAACATGAGTGTGACGCTCATGACTTAGGCCATTGTGAGCAGTAAGGAGGAACTTGATTGGATTACGTGCAGGAAATGCTCTCCTTGATGATAGAGATTTAATGGGACATTGTGACTGATAATCCCATCCTTGTTCTCATCGGCTCTCAGCTGCTCTCAACAACCCCACATTATGAATTCTGATGGGCTTCACCTAAGCACACGGTGGGCATACAAAATCACATTGGCCAACTAGAGGTGTGGACCACTCCAATATCACGTGTGCTGCTATCCTCAAGCTTGCCCAATATGTATTACAAAGCTGACAAAGCATCCAACCTACTGAGGTGGATGGGATCCTTACACTTGATTCTATCTCAAACAGTTATTCCTTTGCCTTAATCTGTCCTCTGTTCTCTGGCTGGTTCTCACTCTCATGTCTGTTTTGTCTGGGTGGTACTAGGAACGCTGCAATAATGTCTATAACCATTTCCCTATGAAAAGTGGCAGTCACCACATTTGCACGGGAAGATCAAGTCTACAGGCTCCATGCAAGCATTGTTATCCCACAGCAATGTGATTGTATCAGCCTCGACTCGAGACGTCTCTCAAATGACCCCGGCACAACTTACTCATCACATACACTGGATGTGTCCCATAACACTTTCAAAACCATTGCTTTAAAGGCACCACTTGTTGAAGAAGAAGTAGCTCATTAACTTCTTCCCCCCACGACACAGCTCTATACACATCCTTAAATGTCCAGGCAAGTATTAAGTTTGACAGTTATGTATGTAGAATTGACCAACTCATCTATGACTCCGTAACATGACTACCAACGTAACAGAAGTAATTGAAAATTCCTTTCTTGAGATGTTACATCCTCATACAAATGGAATCATCCCTGCCTAAACACTAGTCACAAGAGCCTTCTGTTTATTGCTTTTTGTAGCAGTATCCTCACAGCCAAGTACTCGATGCAAGTGGATGAGTTTGATGGTTTTATTCTTGCTGTGGAGGTCATCCATTCACCATGCATCTTTCAGGCCGCATATTCATCATTCAACACCGTTGTCACTCTAACACCACTCTATCTTTTCTCCATGGAGGCTAACACCATCTCTCTTGTCTGAGTGCATAAACCTTGCATGGAAACTATTGTCAACAGGGTTATTCATCCCAAGTTCAATGCCTACAAACTCCAATCCCGACACGAGAAAACATTGTGCCTCCAAGACATTTTCAAGTACTTCACTTTCAACAATGTAAAATTATTACGCAGCATGTTCATCACAAAGGGGCACAGCAAGCCCTGCATGGGTGACATATAAATTCTCCACTGATTCTTGTAACCAATCACTGGTGTTAGCACCTGTACTATCCCGGCCATCCTAGTTGCGCACCTAGGTGATCCTGATTTGGTGTAAAATTTCCACGTCCTCATTTTACGTGGTAGCACGTACAAATCCAACTCACTGTCTCTAATCTTCTTTGCACTATTTGTAACAACAAACACCACTCGAAGTACCATCTCTCCCTGTCCTTGCTCTCACCCCCCATGTAATATAAGGACAGTCAATGCGATCATGTTTCCTCGCTGTCCTCTACAACCCATTCCAATCTCTCACAAGCATGCCTCCCCTATGTATACTTCCAACTTGGCAGCTTGTTGCTATCAACCTCATGCCACACCTACCACGGCATCCTTCTCTCCAAAGCTGAGAAGATCATGGAAGATGACATATGCAACTTCTTGGCACGTGGTGGATACATGGGCAAGTCTCAGGACATTGTAATTGATCACATGAATACCCAAACCCAATTGAATTCTGTCCTCACCTACAAGGCCCATCCAAGCCAAGACAAACTTATGGTGAATGTGAACAACTATCTGGATATCTTGAAGTGCAAGGTCAAATTTTGAGGCCTCACTGTCATCTCATGTCCCTCCCACTACCACCCTATCCTTACATGGGAACTCCTCACTATCTAACACCCTCCCCCAATCCATGTATTATGAATCATCCCTTGTACTTCACAATCGAATTGGATATGGCAGCTACCGGGTGGTTTAGGCATCGTAGCTACCTACCACCTCAAATCTGGTTCTCATAGTGATCCAGCATGTCCACTACATCAGCCCCATAATAAACTCACATGCATGGTAGACCGAGAATTCCACTAAATACTTGCAGATTTTGGATTAATCTCATTCTCTTTGATATCTTGCTTCACAGTGTAAGATTAGTAGCATAATGCGATGTCTAGTAAGTCCTCTCAAACTTCCTTTGTCACATCAAACGATGATACAATTGGTTTCCTGGGAACTCTGATGCAAAACACACGCCATTCTACCATCTTGTTGTCACCTTTTTATGAAGGAAATCATATTAAATTCCTCTCATTGGTTACACCCTCCTTTTCCCATGGTAATTACTGACGGTGAACCCTAAACTACCGTACAAGAACACACCCGGTTACCCAAAAGCAGAATAGCTAGAGAATAACCAAGTAGCCGTCCAATTGTGACACAATTTTTGTTCCCCATCAAGATGTCAGACCCATGTGCAACACTTTGCCATGCTCAGCCTAAGTCAGTCACAACCCGTATTCTCAGGCCTCTGGACAAGGTGAAACCTACAAAGTGCACCACTGCCTTGCAAGCATGTTAGTCTTCCTCTCTATTCAACAAGCCAAAATCAAAGCTCTCATCATTATATGGAATCCCCCCTTATTATATTCCATCTTCATTTTACACACCTGGCACATGAAATTCAATGAGCACAAATGTACGCACAAGAAGAATAACTAGCTTCACTCATGACCCAGTCAAGGAATAGAAATAGTACAGTTCCTCACTTTTGAAGTACTGCCCCTTCTCATCTCTGATCAGCCACCCCCTCCCAAACATGTGATCATGTGCATAATAAAGTTTTGTATCTAATTGAGGCTTGGAATCCACTACACTTCTACTTTTTTGTACACACTTAATGACATCAAAGCACTAATTTCTTGGCTGGTTAACAGAACTACGTCAATCCCAACTCTGACACACACCCGGTAGTCTATTTGATCATGTTCAATGATAGGAGGCATCCTTGTAAAAGATACTAGCACAACATCCATGAACATAACAACTCAACATCCCCCTTGTCCCCAGGGTAAACAATTACATTTTCAAGTGACCAAAGCAACAAAAAAGGTGCTCTTCCCATCCCTCATACATGAAGCACCAGATCCTTCCCACGGTACGCCGTTGTCCTATCCTCGCCCAAAGTTTGTCACCTACAGCCAACCAAAACATACCTCATGTCCAATCTCACACACAAGGGTCGTGTTACTCCCCACCCCTCCCTCACCAAGAGACAACATCTCAAGACATCCTCCTAGTTTTGCTCATATTCCCCCACTCATCGTACCACACCCCTTCATGACCCCATACCACACATCGCATAAAACCGCCATATTGGTACATTAGTCTTGCTCCATTGTGAATGATAAATCATTGTCTCCACTCGTGACCTTAACGGTTATCACCACCTAGAAGGCGTCAGTGTGAGCATCAAACCCCCACCACTCCCCTTCATACAGCCTGACCGCCCCTCCCTTCAATAAAGATGTTCGCACGGAGATTATTTTACCAGAAAGTGAAATGCATGCCTTGTGAGTGATCCATTATGAATTCCGTCCTTGGATTGATATCATGTGAGGATAAAAGGAAAAGTACTAATACAAATTTTAAAAAATCCACACAACCGATCTATCAAAGAGAAAATCTATGCTTTCTTGTTCAACATCGACAAAATACCCATTAGCTTCAAAATTATGTACAATTCCCTCTTAAGTTTACACAAACTAACAATATGCTACCTCTTCAAATCAAAGCTAGAAAATGTTGTGATGAATGCTGCGAAAGATAACCAAGTACAAGGAAACCTCAAGCAATGGAAAGTGCTGGCAACAAAAGCTACATCCTCCTACATAGAAGACTTATGATATTCAACACATAGAAGAGTGAACAGCATGTACACGAGACTACTGGTAGTTCAAGTTTCTCCCAAAATGACATCACATTCCACGACCTATTATTCACAACCACTACCATCTTTGCTCCAATGTTGTGGAAGAAGAGGAAGGCCTTCTAGCAAGCTCTGGATTATTCAGAACCCATAAACCATTCTTATCAGCTTTTGGGGGAAATGAATGCAACTCTTCTGGACAGTGATCATCTACTGATGGAAAAGTGAGGTGATAACTCCAGATCACTTCACAGATCAAGAGAAAACTCCCATGGTCAACTCTGTTAGGACTTTTGACACCCCGGTCAAAGCTTTCACATTCAATTCAATCCCCTGTAAATCACCCTCTGATAAGTTATGAAAACGGCAACAAAGTGGAAAGAAGCACCAAGTGTATAGGAAAACAAACAGAGACTTGACCATCAAAACCACAAGAACTAACATCCTCCAAGCCTAAGAATGGACGTGTATAAACTCAGATAATTCGAGCAACAACTGGACCCCGTCTTGACCTTGTACATTACAAATGGCACACTTAGCTTGCTTTGAAGGCAATAAAATGAATCAAGACTAAAACAGGTTTTTTCAAGGCCTAGAAACAAGCAATGGGGATCACGTCATCACAAATGACACGAAATGCATGCAAATTATACCATCTGGTTCTTATTGGTAGCTACGCAAAACCTCCAAAATGAGGTACTTTATCATCTTTGATTCAGAATCCTAGGCCTCCATCTAAGTTCTATGCCAAACATCAAGAAAAAAATCATAAGAAAAGATCCTTGACAAAGTGAATTCCTCCCAGAAAGGGAGATGCTTTGGCCTGGATAGTCTTTCGTTGGAGTTATACAACACTCACTCACTCAAATTTATGCAATGCCTACAAGTGCCATCTCATGAACTCCTTGCAAATCCATTGAGCCCCCCAACTAGAAACACATGCACATCCTAAACAAAGGCTCACAATGGTCAATCGTTGCCCGCCTCCACCCTTTTTCATGTCCATGGTTATCCGTCCGCCAAAGGTGATGTGGCCAAAACACTCGATTGAACGGTGGCGTGTTTTGAGAATTCTATGTGGAATCTCTCTCTTTGTACAACTTTAAGAGACTTCTGGCAATATCCAATGTGCTCCTCCTGTATGTAGCTGAAAATCAGGATGTCATCAAGATATACAACTACATACTCGTTCAGTTACAGCCAAAACTTGTTAGTCATTACCGCCATGAATGTTGCAGATGCATTTGGGAGTCTGAACAGTATAACCATGAACTTGAGCTATTCTTGTCTAGTGTAGAAAACTATGTCATTGATGTCCCTATGATATTGAAGAGAGGCGTTGACATCCATACATAGTCCTTCACAAATGGACAGTACTACTTTCATATACTGCTATCCATTCGTAAAGGATTATGTTTGAGTCTCAGCGCATCGCTCCAATCTCAGTCATAACACCACCTAATGGAGTTGAGGTGACAGCATAGAAGGAGGGTTCAACTATTCACAGGATGTCCTGACTTGTACGGCACCCTTATGGTTGGCAGCTCCAAAGTTGAAATAGAAGACGGCCACCGACATATTCGATTGAGTAACAAGATCTATTCTCCAAGACAACGGCAGTTGAGAATGATAGGTCACGTATACATCACAAAAAGGCTATGCGGACCAGAATCCAGCCACACATTGCAATAAGAGATGTTGGCGGTCCTACACATGTTCAAGATGGGACGGTGTTATCTATAATGCCGATGGTGTGTAACCCAGACCAAACATCATGCACTTTGATATCTCAAGACTAAACCAAAACATGGACCATGGAAATTTTCAATAGGTGGAGTTCCTATAGTTAAGATTTGAATGTCATTGTCTTCTTTAACTCAAAAATTAGATCCAGCGGATGCTATATGTTGGCGACCAAGTCTGATGGCTGAAATCAGCGCACTACTTGTCAATAAAAACCAATATGTTGCGAGGTTGTTTGTGAAGGGCTCAGATGAGTTTAGGGATTATACAAGACCAGTTATGGGTTCAACAACCCCTAATAACAATGGAAATTTGCTTGCCGAGTCATCACACCCTTGAACAATGAGCTATGACGGATGCTATTGCAGGAGTGCCACGTCAATGGCCCAGGTGCACACTTTGGTGATGGGAAGATGCTCAAGAAGCTGACAAAGTAATTTATGTATGATTGCGTGTAGAAGGACGTGACAACTTCCTAAAAATTGTGCTACACCTCTCAACGATAACAATCTCATCGTGCGAGGCCATTGGGACTGCTCCAACTTTGTTGTTCCAACGGAGCCATTGGTTGACATCAACACGATCATCGTGAGACGATTACTTATCGCTTTGGAGGCATACAATGTCATCTTTTTGGGAGTGGAAAGATTCTCTAAAACTTTGCACTTCATCTTGATTATGGCCTTCATCGCCGCAGAAGTAATAGCAAGATTGTTCCACATCAGATTGCACGCCTACATTGAGTGCCATGTATCATCACTAGCAATGGGGACGGTTGCTTCACGGACCATTTCTAATGCAAATGGATGACGTGTTATGTCTTTCCATCATCTAACCAACGGGAACAAAAAATGGACCAATTAGACAACTGAAAGGTCTCTCCATAGTTTGTGCGAACCCCATAGAACTGATTGAGTGGAGAAACCTTTGACTACATAAGTCTTGTACAACCCTGCAACTTCCACCATGATAGGCGGTGATTTATAGGAAGCTTCCTGCCCATCCGACAGGATGACAAAGCCAGAGTAACACAATAGCCATCAACATCCATTTGTGAGATTTCTCTAATGCATGGGAGGAAACATGCCAAGGGATGATGAAGCAAGCGGTGGACCAACATGGCTACGATGATACATTCAGCATTGGTGATTGTATCCTTGAAAGCTTGCCTAACATGGAGCTACATCGACAAGACTTTGTACAGCTCAAACACTAATAGTTGGGTCCATTTGAGATAAAGAGAATGTAAACCCTAGTTGTTGCTTGCTTTTGTCTACCTGACAACATTGTGATTGGTTCGGTCTCCCATATCGTCATGCCCACGCATTGCTGGGATCCCAGTGAGAGATTACTTGATGTAGATATTGCAACCTCACCTTCAATCCAGGTGGAAGAGGATGGAGATTACGTGGCTAAGCACATATTTTGATATCGCTGGATATTGCTCTGAAAAAGCAACCAAGTATCTAGTCAAGTGGCCTAGCTACGATGGAGCACACAATGGTAAGGAGTCCTATGACAACCTCCGAGATGGTAGGCATCTCATCAATGGATACAAAATGCGTCACTGACCCATGTCTTCTAACACGCCAAGACGACTCAGCTCGAAAGAGGGTAAGTGTGACGTCAGAGATGTACACAAGCTCACAAACTTTGCGCATGGGCATTTCCATCATCACAATCATGGACCCCTATGCGTTGACCACACATTGTTTATGCAATCGGACGAGGGCATTTTGGCCACCTTCCCGACCTCCGTTATTCTGCTTACTAAGTTCACGACACATTTGGCCACTTCTTAGAATGGACGACATAATCATTTGTAAAACATATGGATGTTTTGACACTATTTGGTCAATTTCTCTATGTCGATTGACTTTCATGATGTCTTGCCTTGATATCTTTTGGATCCCCTGACTTCTCGGCACAGTTTTTGTAAGCAACCATGAAGGACTCTACACCACATGCAGCACTCGACTTGAGTGCCAAAGACAAGGTATGTATCACTCTGTTTCTCATTATCATATGTATGTGCTTGACATATCCGACACTTGTTATCAAAGTATACTTACTACCAACAATAAATGATGAAAATTTTCCAATACCTCTACATCTTATCCATGAATTGTTACGTCCCTAACGTACGCGAGTACCTAAAACTTGCAAGTGGGCATTTATGTTCTTAAATTCATGGCCCTTCGCACGACGACTTCAGGATTTTCATGCCGTTTTGCCGATGACATTTTGGCCAGATGCCTCGACCTCCGGAGTTCCATTCGAGGAGTTACTAAAAAATTCCACCACTTTCAAAAATGGTCAACATAAGTGCCGTGAACCATATCGAATTTTTACATCATTCAGTTGACTCCTTGAAAATGATTAACTTTTACAAGAAATCATCACGGTATTTGTTAAGCCCCTCGACTTTGCGGCGGAGCTTCTCAAGTCCACCACCAATGGTGCAATCTCGCTTGCGTCGCTCAGTCCGAACGTCAATGACCCAATTTGTGCCTCATTCTCATTCTTGGCATTTTCTATACATGCTCAATGCACTCAACACTTGTTGTCAAAGTAAAATAATAGCAGAAGCTATTGCTTTAAGCTATCCCATTTTCCCCAACTACCATATTGACCTTTATCCCGTACCTCATCCCTATGAACCACCTACGCTCCGCTCAACATTAGACTTGGTATCAGAGCACAGTGGTAAAGGAGGGGCAGTCAATGCATTAACTGCCGAGCGTCAACCTTGCACGAGTCCTTACCAAACATCCACTGTTCAGAAGATTGCAGACCTCATGAAGATAAGAATGAATGGTGCGAGCACACTCAACGCTGAGCAATAGTCCCCGACGAGTACTCCGATGATGGCGAATTGACACTATGCAACCAACGATACTCTCCAGGAAAACAGGGTCACAGTAGCAGCCTTTGTGGCAAATGGTACAGCACCAACCAACCCTACGACCAATCCGCTAATGGACCCTTGGGCTCGGCAAGCCCTTTGCCACGGTTGCAGCCCGTAAGGTCAATACCTGGCACAATGGGAGGCCCCGGCCAGCAAGCGCGAATCAAGGAAGACATGTACAAGAAATCATTGGGCCTCAAGAGCCTAAATAACCAGTGGCTCTTACATCTCAATGCAATGATTGAGGAACTTTGAGTTCCCCGTGTATGTGAAGCAACACACAAAGAGAGAAAGATATAACTTTCTAGTGAACCCCAGATTCCACTGGCACTCTCTGAGCCATTTGATTTCTCAAAATACAAGGGACTGATGGTCATGATGTGGCTGAAGAGGGTGGAGGTGTACTTCCTTGCTACTAGGGTCAACGACAAAAATAAAGCTGACCTCGCAGCCTCGTTTTTGCATGGCACGGCTTTAAGTTGGCAATCTGGTCATAAAGCCATCTAACGGCAGCATGAGAATGGCGGAGTTTGATCAATGGCTTTCGCGAACGCTCTCACATCGTCAACTGTAACAGTACTACCTCTTGAGAAGAAAAATCCAATGTGGCAGGACTCGTTTTCACCACCACAAATGTGGAGCGACTTCTCATGGGCTACCCTTGCTCGCTTTGGGAAGCTGAACGATAAGTCTGGTGCATGGTACGGACTCCAACAACTGCATGAGTAGTACAAAATGGCACAATACACTCAGCATTCTGCAAAATCATTGCCGACAGCGACCTCACCCCCAAAGAATTATGTTTCTACTACAACAATGGCCTCAATCCAGATATTGATAGAGCAATGACCATTTTTGGCACACAAGACAACCTTCAGCAAATGATCACAGCAGGTGACTCCATTGACTGCACCGACTACAATGCTCAGGTTCAGGAATCCAACAATTGGCAACCCAAGGCCATGATCCTTGTCGTGGCGGAGGAAAGTCACATTTGGCGGTAACCCCGTCTTAGATGGACATTGACTCTGTAGATCAACCTGACCAACAGCACTGCAGGACTTGTGGTAAACCGAGACATATATTGCACGACAGCTGAAAGTGGCAACAACCAGCCAAAAAAACAAGACCAAGAAAAAGAGTGAAGAGTATGAAAACGGCAAAGGACAAGAGTAGATAGCGAGGCTCTTCTCTTTCCATCTAAGTGACTCGCATCAACATAGACAATGGATCTTGAGATAGCAAGGTTCAATGAGGGGCACAGTGACGACTAACTGGCAATATTGCAATGAGCGCAACCGAGGGGTTGCAAAACTCACTGAGCAGTACTGGCACTACTAGACGAAGGTGCTTGTCACAGTTTGTCAGCAAAAAAATGATTCGGAAGATGGGTTTGCACACCGGACTATTATTATTTGAAGGACAAACTGTTGACAGATCACTATAGATCCGTCATCTTCGAGAACCAATTTGGCTGTAAAGAAGAGATGTGTAGGACATATTGGTCTAGGAGACTTGGCTAATGAGCAATCAAGAAATCATCCTCAAGCAATGTTTCCTGTACCAGCACAATCCGCACGTGGACTGGAGCAGCAGAGTAGTTTAAATCAACATTAATGGCAGAAAGTGACACCTGCCTCAAGTCGAGCGACCCACGTCGCAACACTATTTACCAGAAGCAGCGGAGGTGGAAACAATAGAGGAGTTGCAGCATCCACAAAATGCCTACCGATATCTTTGTACATGGTAAAATGATACCTGAAACATGGAGCCCAAGTGAGGCTAGTCCACGTGGAAACAAGGGGAGCGAAAGAAATCTTACCTGCCAAAGCGACGTCAACGACCTTGACATGTGAAAGGTATGCAGCCGTGCCAAAGGAGTTTGTGGCGCTCGTCAAGGAGTTCAAACAGGTTGTCCTTTACAAACTACCCTGAGAGTTATCATCGCAANTCACGGACGATCCCATAACCTTAATGGCGGCAAAGAACAACATTTTTTGCCTGTGCCTTGACAATGTTGTTGCCGTGTATTGCAACATCATCATGGTGTACAGTCACACCCCGGAGGAGCACAATGGACATCATCCAAAAGTTCTTGAGATTTTAGAAAGAGATAAGTTTTTTTGGAAAAACCTCAAAGTGTGACTCTGGTCGCCGTTTGATCAAGCTTTTGGACCACATCATCGGCGACGGACGGATCACCATGGACCCAAAAAAGGTAGAAGCGTTTACTGATTGGCCAACACCCACAAATGCTTGGGACATCCAACAATTCTTGGGTTTCTACTATTACTGTCGTCCACTCATAAAGGAATACACCCGAGTGTAAGTATCTCTCTGCAATCTCATCTGAAAACCCACCGAGTGGATTTAGGGGGATAGCAAACAAGAAGCATTCAACCCTTAAAGAAATGCTTTGACCTCGGAACCAGCCTTATGATTGGCACATCCAACAGTGGACTACATCATGGCCACCAATGTGTCTGATCGAGCCATCAAAGCCACTCTCCTCTGAGACAATGGCAAAGGAGAACAACCGGTCGTGTACTTGTCAAGAAAACTATATTTGTCAGAACAAAACAACACTATGCACGTGAAGGAGATGCTCAAAGCCGTGCATGCATTATAGACATGGTGGTGCTTCTTTGAATGCCGGTGATGCATCGATCATACTGGCCATCTGGCACTGATACATCTAGAGTTACGGCCAAATCTGAGCCATCAACAAACTCGATGGATGGAGTTCTTTGAGTCAAACGTTTACTACTACATCGAGTATTGACCTGAAAAAAGAGATCTAGCAGGTGCTATCAGTCGGCGACCATATTTAATGGTTGACATAAGTATGTCTCTTGTCGAATGAGACCTGTATCTTGCAGGGTTTGTGAAGGGTTATGAGGAGTTTTGCGGGTACTACAAAAAAACCTAGTTTTGGTTCAACTACCTATAATGGCGATGGAAATTCACTTGCCAGGTCACCGTTTCTCCAAACAAGAAAACATAGCAATTGCTATTGGAGGAGTGCTGCGACACCAGTCCAGGTGGACTATTTGGAGAGGACAAGATGCTAAAATACTGGTGAAGTACTAGCGGTGGGACAAGATGCAGACCAACATGGCAACTTTATGTAAATCGTGCTACACCTGTCAAAGACAAAAACATCGTCGCACGTGGGTACTTGGTCTACGTCAACCCCTACCCATTCCGATGGAGCTGTTAGCCGACATCAACATGGATTCAATGAGATGACTGCTTGCCACTCCCGAGGGGTATGACCCCATCCTTGTTGTCGTTGACAAGTTTTCCAAAATTCCAGACTTTATCCCGACAATGTCCACCATCACTATAGAATGAATGGCGCAGTTGTTTCTACATCACATTGTGCGGCTGAACAGAGTGCCAAGTACCATTATCAACAACAGAGATGGCCACTTCACCAGCCGTTTTTTACGTGAACTGATGATTATGGCATTATGGCAGTCGGATCAAATTATCAGTGGTGTTCCATCCTTAGACCGACGAGCAAACCAAGTGAATCAATCAGACAGTTGAACAACTTTTCCAAACTTTATGCGAGCAGCAAGACATTGATGGGGCAGCAAAACTGCCAAAAGCTGAACTCTCATGCAACTCCGCCATTTCCGTCGCAACTCGTAAAATACCTTTCAAAGTGGTAGACGGAAAACTTCTTGCCACTCCGGCTGGATCTCAAAGTTAAAGTCCCCACGGTTGACATTCACGACCGGGATTATCCAAGAATCTAGGGGGAAACACGGCATACCCTCGTGAAGATGCAAGCAACTATGAAGCGGACAGCTGACCGACATCGTAACGTTGACGTGTTCACTGATGGCAATTGTGTCCTCCTGAGCTCGGCAAACATCAAAGCCAAGGAACAGGACTGTGAAAAGCTCAAACCCTGATTGTTGGGCACGTTTGTACTTGAGCAAATGCAAACCCGTCTTTGCTTGGCTTCTTCTACCTAACAACATGGCAATGTACCATGTCTTCTGCATCAACAAGCTTAAGAATTACCAGTATCTTTGTACAAACTTCACTGGCTGAGACATCGCACCTCCACCTCCTATTCAGGTGGACGTGGTTAAAGACATCCTTGGACATCGACGCCGTGGAAGAACGGCCAAGTATATGGTCGACTCGCACGGCTAAAATGCCACGCACATCAGTCAGGAGCCTTAGAACAACCGCAGAGACATTGATCATATGATCGACGGCTGCTTTTGCCGTCATCTGCATACATTTGCTAGCGTGCTAGGATGCAGTGGCTAAAAGGGGGGGATGTGTTTTGTCCCTGGTATACACAAGTCCCTCAAACTTGCAAGTGGGTATTTATATTCTTAATTTGATGGCCCACCGCAGAGCGACTTCATCTTTTTTGCGTCGTTCGGCGAAGGGCATTTTGAGTAAGTGCCTCGACCTCCGGTGTTCCCATCGAGAAGTTTCAGAAAACTCTGGCAAATTCAAAAAATGGATGCCAGAAGTATTGCTAACCATATTAATGTTTGGATATAATTCAGGCATCTTCTCGACTATGCTTGACTTTGAGGAAGAAGCGTCATGATATTCCCAAAGCCCCCCAAATTCTCACTGGAGCTTCTCAAATGCACCATTAACAATGTGACGTTGCATGTGCTGCTCGACTCGAATTCCGAAGACCAGAATTATGCCTTGTTTTCATTCTTGGCAATGTATATTTGTACTCCACACACTCGATACTTGTCAACGAAGTACACTTATTCCTTGTTGAACTACCAAATCTCGAATCGACTTTTTTCCCGTACCTCACCCCAATGAACGACCTATGTTTCGCTTGGCCTAACACATATGAACCATCCACGTTCTACTAGTTGTAACAGTGTGACCCTTAGAGTTAATTTTTATCTCATAACGAGGCTAGGTATTGAGCCAAACAAAGTGTAGATGGTGAACAGGTAGAATTTGCGAGGCAGAACACGGTTCTAAATTTGGAACACTTGAGTAAGTTATAACTAGTGGCAAGTGTGCAATGATGACAAGTGTTGAACCTATTGAACATATACATACAAGTATCGAGTTACAAAATGAGGTATAGTGGGGGCCGTTGGGTCGATTGTCGAGCAACACGTGTGGACTCGAGTCGTGAGTGGCCGAAGCTGAGAAGCCCCACTGAGAAGTTGGAGGGCTTTGAGGATCGATGGTGAAGATGCGAGATGCATATTTACAACTCAAGATATGTCTCGATGCGTCAAGAAGTCGAACAAAAGGTCATGACACCTTTTTTATAGGTTATTGTAAGTCGTTGAAGTTGTCAAAAAGTATGAGAAGGTTTTCCCAAGGGTGAGGGCAATTGGCCGAATTGACCCTGACCGTCGGGGCCAAGTATCTAGGTCTCGGCATGTGGTGGGATGTTTTTCATCAGATGATCGACGTCATAGAGGTTGTCATAGGGTACCCTGATGTTATGCACAGTGTTGTAGTTGTGCCACTCGACAATATATTCTATTGTTTAGCCACATTGTCCATGGCCAAGGATGTCCTCAATGACGTATTTAGTGTCCTTGTCCACTTGTATGGGAGAGGGGGAGGGACATCCCAGGTCTCTCCAAGGTCTTAGTAGTGCTTGATTCTGCTGATACGGAAAACCGGATGAGCTTGCATAGTGTCAAGAAGTTTGAGTCATGAAACAACTGGGGTTCGCATGAGCACAATCTCATAGGGTCCCAGCCGTTGGGGTTTGAGCTTCAAGCAGTCGTTGCGATGTCAGTCAGTTTCTCGTTTCATTGCCAATTGCGTCTTTGAAAGTGTCTGTCGTATTTCATCCCCGATGGTGGACAAATTGTGTCATTGGACGTCAACTGTAGGAATGTTAACTTGGATGTGAATTCCTCTTGGTGCAACGGTTAGTTTTCCATGTACCACTTCAAACGGAGCTGTACCCATTGCGGTGGAGATCGCCAAGTTGTACGCAAGTTTGGCCCAATCCGTCCCATGGTGTTCACATAATGTTCAGGGAGTTTGTCTGTGCCTTGAATTGGTCCGCTCGGTTTGACTGTCTATTCAAGGATGGAACATTGTTGAAAGCTGGACCCGACTGTCGTAGCGAGTCATTAGTTCCCACCAGAATCGGCTTGTAAATCGACAGTCCCTACTACTCGTGATGGTCCCTAGCAGGTCGTATAAGCGCACAATAGTGTTTAAATACGACCATGTTGTCCCTTTGGCAGTAACCGTGGTCGTCGTTGGAGTAAAGTGTGACCTTTTGGAAAAACGGTTGACAACCAGGGGGATTACACCATATTCCTCGAGTGTGACTGGTAATCCCTTCATAATGGGGATTACGCCATATGTCCGTCCATGGCTCCACCATAATGGGGAGTGACTGCAAAAGTCGGGGTGGCCGTGTGCGGCGGGATTTCTGTCACTGACACGTGTTGCACGATTTGCACAAGTTGGCTCCATAGGATTGCATCTTGTCCCACCTGTAGTGTTCTGTGATTTTCTTCAACGTTTTTTCCACTCTAAGATGTCCACCTCGGCCTGTGTCGTGGCACTCTTTGAGTAGAATGCGGCGATGTTCATCATTCGGGGGGACGACCACCTGACGAGTGAATTGTCCCCGCCAATAGGGTGCATCGTACTGGAATTTTACATTGTTGTATCCACCATGCTGGTTGTAGCCTTGTGTGAACAAGTGCTCAAGAGACGGATCTTGTTGCAGTTCTTATGTTGCTGCCTTAACCATCAGATCTGGTTGGCGGTTGAGCGCATCTGTCGGATTGATTTCTCCTCCACGGTACTCAATATTGTAGTCGAAGCCAGTTTCAAGGAACTCCATCCGTCAGGTTTGACGTTGACTGCGGATCGGCTGCATCTTCAAATAGTTCAGCACATTGTGGCCGGTGTGTATGATGCAACGGTGGCACCCCACCACCATGTCTTAAATGCATGTGCAATTGCAAGTATCTCTTTCTCATGTACGGCATTGTTGGGTTCTGGTCCTTGCAATTTTTGGGGCATGTATGCGACCGGTTGCTTGCAGTTGCCGTGATCTTGCAGGACTACGCCAATGGTTCGAACTAATGCGTCTCTGGCCATGACGTAGTGGACCATTGGATCAACTAATCGTATGGATGGCACCAAGGTGAGAGCGTACTACAAAAAACTTTGAACGTTTCTTGTCCGATGTCTCCCCACTGCCACTCACTTTTTTTTGTGTGAGATTGGAGAGAGGCACCAACACCCGGGTGTAACCCTGTACGAAACATTGGTAGTCATTGCAGAAGCCAAAGAAACCTTGAGTGTCCCATAATTTGGTCCGCATCGGCCAATTGGCGACTGCCGCCACTCTTTTTGTGTCCATGGTGGTCCATCCGCCGTCAATGACATGACCCTAAAACTTGATCAAACAGCGACCAAAGTCACACTTCAAGAGTTTTGTGAATTTTTTTTTTCTTTCGAGAACTTTTTGCAGATGTCCATTGTGCTCCTATGTGGTAGGTGTGTACATTAGGATGTCACTGAGGTAAACCATGACAAACTTATCAAGGTACAGGCAAAAAAATTGTTCATTAATGCCATGAACATCGTCGACACATTCATGAGTTTGAATGGTATTTCCGTGCACTCAAAATGCCCGTAGCATTTTTGGAATGCAGTCTTCTTGATGTCGGCATCTGCCACGCAAATCTAGTGATAACTGGTGCATAAGTCGATTTTGGTTAAAATTTGAGCCTTGGAGTTGGTTAAAAGTCATGTCAGATTGGAGAAAAGGGTAGCGGTTCTTGGTGGTTGTGTCATTCAACGTCCGAATGTCCATGCACATCCGCATCTCGCCATTCTTTTTCACGACCACAACTGGCGTGACATATGGTGACATGGATTGGTAGATGAACCCCTCACCGAGCATCTTATTGAGCTTTTTTTTCAGCTTGTTCGGTTAGTGATTGCTCCTCTAATGGCCCCTCGTGCCGTGGGTTGGCTGCCTGCCTTCAGCTCGATGCGATTGTCGATGTCTCGTCGAGGTGGTAAGGTCCTAGGGGGTTCGTCGGGGAAATATTTTGCGTACTCTTGGATGAGTGGTGCAAACTATTTGGGTACCATCACAAACCTTGTTGATACTGATGAGGATAATGAGACCAACGAGGATGACCAGTTAGGTGCCGCTACTTTCCCTTTTTCCATTTGCTCGAGATGTATGAGCCAAACACGAGCTCCTCGCCGTACACAGTCCTTGGCTACGTCTAGTGGTATCCGCTGCACTGGTTGTCGTTTTTTGGCTCCCACGGCTTCCTTTCTTGTTTCTACCTCTACTACTTTAGCTGTTGTCTTCCGTCCCACGTGCGGAAGTTGTCGCTTGGCGCCGTCAATTTCCACGTAGACTTCGCCGTTGTTCGAGTCAACCTACGGATTATGTCAGTATAGGATGTCTTGTCAGAGAACGATTTTGTGGTCACTCATTGGACAACACCTCGAGACCATTACATCGCGTAAATATCCCACCAGTAGTCATCGTAGTTCTTTGAGCCTTTGTCTTTGCAATCTCCCGTCGACAGTTTTTTCTTTCAAACACCCTTGGTTCGGTTTGCAAACCCAGATTGCAAATCACGTCATTACTTACGAAATTATGGCAAACTCCCCCATCCAACAGTGTCTGTACCGTTCTGCGACTCTTGCATCCTTGAGGTTGAAGTTTTAGCAGTATTACCGGCTGGTTGTCCTCGCATCCCTCATCAATATAACTGATCTCACAAACCCTCTGCGGTGTTGCAGTTCGTTCAGATGGGAGATCGTTCGGCGTAGGTTACTCCTCACAGACAAGAGTCGCGCCCTTTACTCTTGCCCTTTGCCACTTCCCGACTCGTCTTGTTGCGACTTCCCTCCTTTTTTGGCCCGTTGCTTGCTCCAGCAGTTATGAGCGATGCAATCGAATTTTCCGCAATTGTGGCAGGTGTGCGTATCTCTTTGGTTGATGGTATCTACTTACATTGGAGTCAAGAAGTCCCTTGGCTGGTTTTTCTTGTTCCCACGAGAATGTTGGTGGGGAGGTCGCCGAGCGTAGGATTTCTGAATCCAAGCGTTATAGTCTATGTTGACTTGGCCACCCCGAACCCCGGCACATCAATGTGCACCGCGGCACATCAATGTGCTACCCCCCTCACATCGGCACATTGGCAAATCGGCACCCCGGGACCCCGGTTACCATGCAATCCCAGTGTTGAAAACAAAACCACCTCTTCCGCTGACATTACATTTGCTAACACACATTTTGCAAGAATTTTAGACAAGACATATTTTTCTTACACATACTCTCCTCCATTAACTCATCACTACATTTCTCAATCCATCAATGTCTATTATTGTCTCATTTAAGTCATGATATCATTTCCAGATACTCACACTGACTTCGCTTCAAGCCCCTTAAGTCATGGGCCTCATGTAGTCGATGCATGGATTGAAGCACAATTCCTCCAACATGAACTTGTGAGGCATGAAGCAGGGAAGCAAAGGAAGAGCTGGATAAATAGTGGTCAATTCAAGCACGTCTCAAGAAACAGGTCATGGCATGGGCATGCAATAAGAAAGTGCAAGGGGACATGCAAGTGAGTGGGGGCCCGCAAGGATGACATGCAACAGGGTCTACGACAACACTCCCCCCCCCCTTTCCCCTCCCCCTTACCCCTAGCCNGCAGCCTTAGAGGCTGCTCCCTTTCCTTTGTTGCTGCCTCCAACCCTTGCCTTTCCTCCTGCTGCACTCCCAGCCTTGGAGGTTTCTGTACCACCAGCTTTGGTGGCAGTGGGCTTGGCCTGTGCCCTGCGCATTGCCAGCCTGGGTCGTGCAGCTCCATGGTCCACCTCAGGCTTCCCTTCTCCTCCACCATCCGCACCGTCCATGCCACAACCACCTTCCACTTCCTCTACATCCCGGCCCTGGTCATCAGCCCATTCACCACACTCTTCATGTGCCCCCTCTTCCTGTTCACCAACTTCTGCTTCCTCATCCTGTCCCCCATCTCCTGATTCATTCTCACCTTCCCCATTCCAATCTCCTCCCTCTCCTTCTCCATTCCCCTCTCCTACCTCCTCCTCCCCCTCATTTCCTCCATCGTCCTCCTCCCCTCCGTCACCCTCAACCTCATCCTCACCTGTGCCCACTTCCAGTCCAGCCCCCTCTCTTGCATGCCGACGGCCGTGACCACGGGCTGGCGCCTTTCCCACTCCCTCAATCATGGCTTCTGCTTCATCCCTGGTGCGGATGCTCCGTGCAAAGGAGGGGGGGTCCTCTCCATTGGCCTCACACAGCTTCTCTTGCTGCTTCTGGACTGCTACCACATCTTTCTCATTCTCCTCCTCCTCCTCCTCACCCTCAACCACCACCTCCTCTTCATCCTCCATCTCCTCTGAGCTTTCCTGCTCTTCCTCCACCTCCTCCTCCTTGTCCACCTTGTCCGGGACTATCTCACCATTGTCCTCACTCTCTGACTCATCAGCAACCATGAAACTAGGTACTTTGCATTGGCCCTTGCCTGCCTTGTACTGCCAACGCAGACGGACGTTGCACCGGACCAGCATCTCCAAGGTGCTGACCTTAAGGCGGTTTCGACGGGCGGTATGGATCAGCTGGTGCATTGAAAAAATACGCTCGTATTCTGAGGAGGAGCAGGGCTGTGCCAACAGCCTGATGGACAGCTCACGCAAGGCGGGCAGGTGGGCAAGGTGCAATGATGCCCACTCAAAGGGCTTCAGAATGCCCGTCACCACCTTGGCCACAGCTGCGCGAGCCTTGTCGCTTAGGCGCTTGGTGGTCAATGGGATGACCTCGGGTGTCACCCGGCCAAGCTGGAATGCCTCAAGCTGAGTCTGCAGCTCGTCGCGGTTCTTCTCAGGTACCTGTGCCTCTATCACTGCCGCCCAATCCTGCACCATCTCCACATCCCCCCCAAGGTCGTTCCCGAAGTGCAATGGATGCACACGGCGTGCAGCAGCGTAGAGGGGGCAGCTCATGTTGTTCTTCCAGCGAGTCACAAGGCGCTGCATGGTGTGCTTGACCTGTGCATTGCCCACCTTGGCAGGCTTCCTGCCCCTGCTCAATGAAAGGGCCCACAGCTCATTGGTGCAGTCAAGCAGGCTCTTGTACATCTCGCCTGCCTGGCCACCCGGACTGTCTGCCACGCGCAACACCTTCACCATCGGCGTCATGAGATCTCTGAGCTGGCGGACCTGCATCCAAAAAACGCAGCGACGCATGAAGCCACGCACAGCCTTCTTCCTCTGTTTGAAGAGCCCATCTCTCTGGCTCCCCATCCCCTTCCAACAGTCATGGTTCACCAGTTTCAGCAAAAATGGACGTATGTCCATCCAGCGCTGCAGCATGGCGTGCGCCGAGGCAAAGCGTGTGTCACAATTTTGCGTGAGGAATCGCCCGCTTGATGCCTGCTTCAGCCACGTGCGGGGCATGTCGTTTTTGTGGAGAAAGCTGACCACCTTTTTGCACCGGCTCAGGATGGCAGCACCCCAGTCCCCCTTTCCAATGTCCTTGAGGACAAAGTCCAGGTTATGGGCACAGCACCCCTGCCACAGGATGCCCGGGTACTTGCCCTTCAGGTCCTCGAAAGCGCGCTTGTTCACAGCTATGTTGTCGCAGATGACGCTGACGACGTTGCTCACCCCCACCTCCTCGATGGCCTCTTCAATCATGCCGGCCATATGCTCAGCATTTCTCACTCTCCCACTGGCATCCCGTGAGAAGACATGGCATGGCCCCTTTGCATTCACAGCCATGACATTGTAGATGGGGCTCTGCTGCTGGTCAGCCCACTCATCAACAGCCACTGTGCACCCATAGATGGTCCACCCTTGCTTAAGCGGCTCATCCTCCACAGCTAGCTTTGCATCAAGCTTCGGTAAGATGTCGCCAACCACAGTGGACCGGCCTGGAAGACGAAAGGTGGAGTTTGTCAGCCTCCCGTGCGAACCACGTCGTTCAACCATGGCTCCCTGCAGAAGCTCACCGGCAGGGCCCCTCCACACATAAGCTTAACAATTGCCATCTGTCAGGCTGCATTTGCTGTGGCATCGCAGTGTGGACGCATAGAACTCTGCACCATCCCGGCCATGCGGTTGATGTCGGCAAGAGGAACGGGCTGCTGCAACAGCTGCCGTGACAGATTTGCTTGCTGGCGTAGATCTGCAGTTCGCATAAAAAACTCTTGCTGCTGCTGTACCTGATCCACAGTAGAAGGACCAGCAGAAATAGGGTCTGCCATGTCAGCATTCCCCGCACTCCCTGTAGGCACTCCTGCCCTCTCCAGATCGGCCTCTCGCTGCCTTGACTCGAAGAGCGCATGCCATTTCACTGGTTTTGCGCTTGTGCCCCATGAGTCCCCGAGACCGTTGTACAGACGAGGGCAGGCTGGCTTCCACGTTGCATGGGGACGGGTAGATCTCTCCAGACCCAGGACATCTCGGGCAAGGGGAGGAGGGTAGGCACAGCAGGAGATGTTGCCGTTGGGTACACCNAGGGACAGGCTTGCAGTTCTGTGAGAGGGCAAGAGTAAGGGCATCCCCATGGAGGCGTCCGGTAGGAGGCGGGGCAAAATCTGCCTAGGTCAAGCGGATGGCAGATGCTGCAGACGTTGAGACAGGCAGAGAGGAAGAATCCCTGCCTGACGACAACGTGGGAGCCCTCCTGGGGGTCATTGCTCTCGGAGGCCCCCAGACGGGTGGCCTAAGTCCAGAAAAGCGGCAGGGAATACCTCTGCGTCGTCTTACTCAGGTCAAAGAGCGAGGCTAGGATGGACCGATTTGCCCATCGAAACCCTGGACCCCTATTCCGGACCGATGACTTTCAGTCCAAAACCGGCTTAGTGGCCAACAACCGGACATATGGTACTCCCCGTCAACTCGCTCGAGTGCCTGGTGTGAACCGAAGAAGTTCACAAACCAGCGATACCCGCGAACTGGCATGGTGTTGCAAACCGGCGGCAAAGCCAACAAAATGACAAGTGGAAAATAGAGTCAACAACGGAACTCCACATTTGTATGTTAACGTGGGATCAAGGATTCGGTTTGTTCATGGTTTAGCAATCATATGATTTTGGAAACCAAAGGAAAAAGAATGAAGTGATTTTGAAAACAGGAAGCAAATAGGTGATTAATATGCTAAAATGTCAAGATATCTCCAAGTGACCATCCAGTCGAGGTCGCCACGCGTATTACATGAGGTCCAAAAGTGGAGCTCTAAATGTCCTGCCATGTACATGCATGCCAGCCTGGCATGACCAGTCAGATCCATCCACAAAATAAAACAATGGCTAATGGGACTGTTCCTGATGGNGGGTTGGGGGGGGGGGGGGGGGGGGGTTGTCTTGGGTGGAAAAAACAAATCGTCGCGAAGTGGTCGGTGCCAGCCGCGGTGGCTTCCAACGTGTGCCACATCACACGGAGTGGCTGTTCCAGACCGAAGCTGGAAAACAGCGAGCATCGCACATCGTGGGGGCATCACGGTGGTCCGTGGTGCCACGGCCGCGGTAATAAGGTCACCCCGGGACCACGGGTCAACATACAATCTTGCATCACCAGATGAGTTGCATGACCGAACCTACCTAGTGATGACGACACCGACTACTATGCAAGAATTGTGTACCATAGTGATTGAAGCAAACGCCCCCAAAGCGATGAGTTTGATTACGTTCATAGTACCTTTAGTCGAGGATTTCGACCCAGTGAAATTCAAAGACTGGAAGGTGCTAGCGAAACTCACACGTTCCCACAAGATGTGGACAAAAGTAGGTGAATCGTGGGAGCCGCAACGTCTGCCACTAGATTCTGTGTTTATCACAAACTCAGTTTGTCATCGTCGAGCCTGTTCACTCAGAAGAGTGGGGGCAACATGACGATGCAGTTCAAAGGACACCTAGCTGGTGCTTCCGCGAATGTACTTGCCGACACTCGAGGAGATGACTCCTTTGTTAGCCTTGGCTTTACCCAACAGGTCGGCCTGAAGTACAAGCCATTGAGTGGCGCAGTTGTCGTTGGTGACAACCGTACGGTTAAGGCTGCACACCAAATCCTAGGATCCGGGGATCTTATCCGGGAATCCGGATCCGGATCCGGGGATCCGGATCCTTGATCAATATTCGATCCGGGATCCGGGGATCTTTTAACAACACAAAAAAGAGGGGAAAGCGGGGGTAGGAGTAAAAAATGTAAGGCAGTATCCTTGCTCAGCCTATAGGATCCGGAAAAGATTTGGGGATCCACAGGATCCGGGGATCTTTTCTTGGATCCGAGGATCCAAATCCATCATAGGATCCGGAACCGGGGATCAAGATCCAACCTGAGATCCGGGAATCTTACCCGGTGTGCACCCTTACGTACGGTACCCATGATCGGTACTTGTAAAGTAAAATATTATTTTAAAGGGTACGCAAAGAGTGTCATGGTAAAGGTACTCAACCTTCTTGACCCGTTTGACGCGGTGCTAGGTGATCCCTGGCTTTATGAAAAAAAGGCTCTAATGTGCTTTGAATCAAATTGTGTGACCCTCCAAAAAGGACAGCGTCGCTTTATGTTGATTCCGAGTACAAAATTACCACCGACCCGACTCAAAGTCCATGCCAAGTTTTCTGTGATGAAGAGACGTTTTCGACAAGGTTGTCGATACCTCTTGGCTCAACTGCAGAAAGTGGAGGACAACGTGAAGGAGGGAATGCCACAAGAGCTCAAATCCTTATTGATGGAGTTCTCCAATGTTCTCCAAGACCCACCGGCTGGACTTCCACCAGAAAGACACATGTGCCATACAATCCCGCTGTAATCGGAGGCGACCCCTACATTCAGACCCATGTATCACCTTAGTCGAGTAGAAAGGTGAGAGGCCAAATACCAAATCAACGAGTACCTTGCAAAAGGATGGCTTCAACCAAGTAGCTTACCATATGGTGCGCCAATCCTTTTTGTGAACAAAAAGGATGGTGGTTTATGCATGTGCGTGGATTATTGGGTGTTGAACAAGCTGACAGTGAAAACTTGATTCCCTTTTCTGTAGATTGAGGACCGTTTTGACCAACTCTAAGGGGCAAAAGTTCTTTTTTCCTTGGATTTGTTTCAAGGGTACCATCAAATCCACATCACAGAGGATGATGTGCCCAAAACCGCGTTTCGAACGCACATGGGACACTATCAGTTTTGAGTGTTATGCTTTGGGCTTACAAATGCCCCGGCAACCTCCCAAGGAGAAATGAACCGAACGTTCGCCAATCAGCTAAGACGTTCGTCTTGGTTTATGTGGACGACATCCTTATTGTCTCCAAACCAATGGAAGAGCACATAGAACATTTGCGCGAAGTCCTCGCAATCCTTTGAGAACAGAAGTTCTATGCGAAAGTGAGCAAGTGCAAGTTTCACAAGATGAGCTAAAATACCTTGGACACATCGTCGGTAAGGACAGCATCTGTGTCGGCCCACAAAAGGTCCAAGCCGCTATAGACTGGCCACACCCAAAAAATGTTAGGGTATTTGACCCTGGTAGCACTGCTTACCAGGCTCATGTGAAAAGACGTGCACTGGGAAAGGGCATCTGATTACAAGAATGCTTTGCCCAAAGTCAAAGATCTTCTATCCACAGCGTCCGTCCTAGCTCTTCCAAATCCATCGCAACCGTGGAAGGTTTGATGTGATGTTTTGGTAGTAGGACCTGGAGTTGTCCTCATGCACAATAGTCACTCAGTCGCGTATGAGAGCTGGAAGCTCATCCGTGTAGAAACACGGTACACGACGGGGGATCAAGAGTTCCTTGCGATAGTACACACTTTCAAGATGTGGCATTGCTATCTCGAGAGTGCTGAAGGAGGTGTGACAGTCGTGACCAACCATAACCCATTGGTGTTTTTCCAAACACAACTGACCCTGTCAAGACAACAGTCGCGTTGGAGCAAAAACATGAGCCGATTGTCGTTCACATGGGAATATATGCCATCACGCATCAATGTGGCCGGTCCACGAAGCAAACAACCTATGGACATTATAGCAACCACCGAGGTTGGTGGGTTTGTTTTACGGCCATTGCAACAGCAACAGTACAAACACGAGATCCCCCTCCACCTCTGCGACAACCACCACGAGAGATTATCCATTACAACGGTTTTGTAAACATGACCCGGATGGGTTATTGTGTGGATTCTTGGTTTCAAGACTCTCAAAATCTGGACAAGTACGGATAGGTGGAGGCCGCAGGAATATTTTGGTACGGAGAACAAGTTGTTGTGCCAAACTCAGGAGACCTTTGAGCAAATGTTATCTCCCAGTTCCACGACCCGCCGGTCGCAGGTCATGTGGGACCTCGAAAGACCAGACAAGCACTCTCGGACCACTATTGGTGGCCAAGATGGTGTGACCGTAAGTATTGCATGACATACGACCCATGTTTTCGGAATAAAGCTAGTAACAAGAAGCCTGTTGAACTCCTCCAACAGCTTCCCATTCATGGACTCCATGGGAGTGTGTCAGCATGGACTTCATTGCAGGTCTTCCCGACATAGACCGGGGCCACGATGCAATACTTGTGGTTGTAGACCTTCTGATGAAGATGACACATTTCAATCCAACAAGAATTGATGTGAACGCAGAGGAGACCGCACGTCTCTTCTTTGAGGGTGTCATGAATTACCATGGCTTGCCGTTGCACGTAATCTCCAGTTGGGAGAAAACATTTGCTTGTAAGTTCTGGCAAAAGAGCATGAGTACTTTGGCAGCAAGTTGCAGATGTCGAAAACGTTTCACCCTCAAACTAACGGACAAATAAAGCATATGAACCACACTCTAGAACAAATGCTCCGTATGTGCGAGGACTCTACCGCGAATGCCTAGGGTGAATTCCAAACACCGGCAGAGTTTGCGGTGAATAAATCAGTGAACGACTCTACATAGTTCACACCGTTTGTGTTGAAGAGTGGTCGGCATCCAGTGTTGCTCTCTTCATTGATGAACAGTGGGAGTACAAAATGACAGGTTCCTTCTGCTCAAGCCTTTGCCAAGCGCCTTGACTCCTTGTCACATGAGGCGAAGGGTCACCTTCAAGCTGCTCAGGAAGGAAAAAAGACATATACTGACAAAGTTTGCCATTAGGTCTCGTTTGGCATCAGTGACAAAGTGTTACTTAATAGTAAGAATCTTTGGTTGAAATCGCTAGGGACACAAAAAATTCTACTGAAGTGGATTAGGTCGTTTCCCATCGTTGCACGTATCGGGCCAGTGGCATACCAATTGCTGCTTCCGCCGAGTATGGAGATACATGACGTGTTTCATGTGAGCCTATGGGCTCCATACATGGTAGGGGGACCGTTCATCCACCACCTACAGTCCTTGCTGCCGATGGCTAATACGAGGTTCTTTGCATACTCCAACACCGAGAGCGTACTCTCTGGTCGTGGGTTGTCAGAGAATACCTCGTTCATTGGGCCGGATGTGGACCTGAACATAACTCATGGGAGCCCGAATATCGGTTGCCCACAGGGGTGGTCAACAATTATTAGAGCGAGCTTGCGGCTTGCACTGATCGACGCGTGTCGGGGGGCACCACCTAAACGCAGAAAAAGTGAACAACATTCCCGCAGGGCGACGTTCATGGACTGCAACCATAGGAGGTTGGGGACGCCCAACATGGTTGTCGCACGGACGCTCCAGTCTAAAGAGGGGAGGCCGTTAGCCGTGCTGACCGACAAGTTGTAAGCTGAGGTCCACATGCCATGCACGTGTTCATGTTCAGTTGGTGATTGAAATTATTCAATTTTCTTTCACAATGTTGGTGACTCTCTGACTAAAAAATCCTGCTCGTTGTTCATGAACCAAGACGATTCATAATAAGTGGGGACGAACTTAGCGGGAGGGCTGGTTTGGCCCTCCCTCCTCGCTGAAGTGAGGAGCGGTTGCGCACCACCCCTTGTGTCAGCGAGGGCTGGCCGGCGGCCAGCAAAGTGCTGGCCGCGGGCCAGCTCGCTGCCGGCCGGCTAGATAGCCGGCGGCCGGCCAAGCGACCGGCCAGCTACCGGCCGGCCAGCCGCCACCTGGCGATCGCGGCCTCAGCCCGATCGACGGTTGAGGGGCCACAAGGCCCTCGAGGGCAAGGCCTCGTGGCCTCGTGCCCTTGCTCCCTCCTCGCTCTCCTTGCAAGTGAGCAAGTGAGGACGAGGGATAGGGAGAACGAGGTGAGAGCGAGGAGCGAGGAGCGCACGAGAAATGTTGGCGCGAAATCGCCGATCGTGCCTCACGCGCGACGATTTTGCGCCGACGCGTCAAGAGAAAAACTCGAGTTTAGGACGAACCACAAGTTTCTAAACCGGAAAACTTGTACAAAGTCACGAGTTCGAGGTAATATTCCCTCATTTTGGACCCAGAATGAGGGGGGTAGGAAAAAAGACAAATGGGCCTCCGTATACTCAAAGTATTTGAGTCTCCCTGCTCTGGTTTGTTGATGACGATTGCTCCTCAGTTTTGCGGAGGGGAAAACCCGTGACAGACTGAGAACGCCATTTTGCAAACTCCGACGATGACTTCAGAGCAGGAGTTGGAGGTTCCGGTCCGTTACAACAAAGATACGGTTTGCCAGTTCCTCGTTGTTCTGCGCCTGTTGTATGGTGCACTTGTCGTTTCTCTTGTCGTCATCAAGGCTGTTGGTAGGGGTGGCTGGTTTACCTGCATTGGATCCGCAACTAGGTTGGTCGTCAGACTCGTAGGGAAAGCTTGAGCTACTGCATAGCTTGCCATGCCAGCATTTGCTGCCAGTTCAGGTTTTGTGTGCATAGGCGCAGTCTACTCCTCCATTGCTGAAGTCATCGTCGAAAACCCGTTGGTGGTCGACAAGAGAGCTTGCACGCTTGGCGCTGTAGCTGTGAGGCCTATAAAGTCTAGCTATGCGATGTGCACTGACGACTTGTACAAGGTAGTCCTCTGGATGGGTAATATAGTTGGATGTCTCTCCAGCACCGTTTTGTTGTAATACCAATTGTTATGCCGAACAAAGCGTAGATGGTCAACAGGTAGATGTTATGAGGTAGTATACCATTTAGAATTTTGGGACACCTAAGCAATTTATAATTAATGGAAAGTGTACTGCGATGACACGCGTTGAAACAACCAAACACACCCTACTGATCCTTGATTTTGATTTTAATGGTTAGTTTGCCCTTTGAAATGTGTCTTTTTTTTAATAATCAAAATCAACGGTTCGCCAAATCAATGTAGACGTCAAATATTCTAATTCAAGGGATCATGCATACAAATTCATTTTTCGAATTCTACTAGACCTCTTGTCTATCCCGGTGCCTTTTTTTCCACGGTAGTACGTCCATTTGTTCGTAAAATCCATTTGGCAAGTCTTGGACATGTTCACAAGGTCTCGGATTACAAACATGCAAACATTCAATTTACAAAATTCAACGTGTGAAGTCAGAGTCGTAGAAAATCACTTTATTGCAGTACACAACAACAACACAAGATTCTATGCCACCTCATCCTCCTCCTCCACCTCCTCATCATGGAACAACAGTTCACTAGCATATGGTGCTGCGGCACGTTGGAATGATGGAACACCCTCGTGAACCCCGATTTGGCCCATGCATTCTTCACTAGGGACTCCTCATCGCAAATGTACTCCCAAGCCTTGAAAACCCATCCACATGCCTCCTCCTTCACCTCTTTCATGTGTATGTGCATGCTCCGACCCTCTCGACTGCGCTATGCACCCCATGATGCAAAATATTCCTCGAGCTTGTTTTTCAGCGGACGGATGATGCTGACATCAGCCGGTTGTGCCTTACCGGTGCATCTAGGAAGGATGTATGTAACGGAAGTTGTCCTTGAGCCAATGCTGAGAAGCCACGGTGTAGTGCGGACACCAGGTGTCAAGCACGAGAAGAAAATTCTCCTCGCCCTCCCGGACATCGAGCGCCGCACATGTCCGCTTGTAGTATGGGATGACGACTGTGCAAACCCATTTCTTTGTGGTGTCCATGTTTGCCTAGTGAGTAGGAGTACACGTCAGACTCCATCCCTTTCCGAGCAGGCGCTCAACTTGTTCTCCACGTGGCACCCACCTGGCAGTCTTTCCGCCAAAATCAGCTACATTGGCAACAACTTGCCGGTCATGGAAGAAGAAACGAGCGCGGTGATCGCACGCTTGTCCCCGAGCCCCACGATGCCAATCTTGTGGCTGCTCTTTGGTGCGTATGTGTGCCCGGCGGTTGGAAGCAGCTGGATGGAGATGTGGTCGCCGTTGACAAGGAAGGGCTTGATGCCGTACAGCATGGCCACACATGTTGCATGACGTTGGAACGTCAAAATCTTGTTCTCAAAGTTGGCCGGCAATTTCTACGCGGCGGTTTTTCCACTCCTCCACGTCCATCCCATTTCTTTTTTCACAAATTTCCTGACCCACGAACGTGCAAACGCACGACGACCGGGTGCTTGAAGCTGGTCGGGAGCATGACGTGCAAATGCAAGAACACCGCGAATCTCACAGCGGATCACTTTTGAGTTCAACGCATGACCGGGTGCGCGAGCATCCTCGAGTGTCGATCAAATTGTGTCCACGATCTCAGGATGCTCAGACAACCAAGCCCGCTTGCCCCACATCCATGCTTCCCTTTTTTTTTTTTCACTAACAGGCGCTGACGGTGCAGATGCAATTGCTATAATAACTGCACCTTCGTATTGCTTCTTCAGAATCTTGTTGCCTTCCACGAACCATCTTGACACAGTTCTAGGAGCAAGTTTATCACAGACACAAAATCCATCGGGTTTCCTAAAAGAACGTCTTAGATGTTGAAGGCACGGTAGATCGTCTGAAAGTGTCCGCTCCCAAACCAATCTGTGTATTTTCCACGTTTTTGAGACATCACGGAACTTGCGCTTGATGTAGCTCAAGTAGATGTTGTACCCATTGACGTGCAGAGGGCGAGGTACTCAGTGCTGGTACTTTTGTCACTCGCCTGGCCATCGGACTCGGAAGATGACCCTGACATGTCATCATCCGATGAGTCATTGTCATGTTCGGTCGACGCGGGGGGAGACCCAATGACGACAGGACCGGGCCGACGAGCGTGTCGGGTCCTCTCGGAAGGGCAGAGAAGAGGAGAGTCTCCTCCACAGCGCGCATCTTTGTCAGGATGGAATCCGCGTGGTACGGTCCCGACGTTTGTCTGATCATCTCTAGTGGTTCACGTCTTCTGTTTTGGGCGAATCTTAGACTGAGCGTGAGCTTTTTGGATGCCTCACAATATGTGAGCAGGCATTTCAAAAGAGTCACTTTTGCGAAGGGAATAATGCAGTTTTGCATAAGTTTTTGAGCACGGACATGATTACAACATTTATAGGGCTAGTCATGAGATTTCCAACACACCAAACTGTGGGCAATTTGGCCAAGCGTAGCCCAAGTTACGCTTGCCAAAGAGAGGGTCTCACCCACCACAGAGGCCTGACTCCGCCACACGCCGTGGCGCCTTCCTTCACGTGGGAAGCGCCTTTCCCAAGGTGCAGATCCCATTACACGTGATGTATGGGTCCCCTGCGCTGTTTCCACACACCTTCCCCACTTTTAGGTCGAGTTTGGTGATGGGGTGTGACGAGGTTTGAAACCCGTCCGTGGACCTGCAGTCAGAATTTTGACCAAGTCCCCGAGTAACAAAACGCACTCCTGAGTTTCGGACGCCGAGCCATGATTTTGGCTAAGCCCCTCAGTAACAACCTGCACTATTGGATCCGGTGGATGATCCACCGGATTGGGTGTATCATCCACCGGACGCATCGCCAGGCCTATCGGAGCAATTTCTCGAGATGGCATTTTTGTTACTCGGTCCGGTCGATTATTAACCGGATTTTGAGTTGCAGCCGGCTCCCAGAGCCGTTGCCCATACCCCAACTTTGGAAGGCCATATCTCCCTCGATACTTGTTCGATTACAGTGAAACAACTTCCACCGGATTTAAGGACTCGTCAACTTTACGGGACAATCCTCCATTATAGGATCCAAGCAATGCTTGAGTCGCCAGATTCTCCAAAGCGGAGTTTCCATTTTCTGGTAGCTCGTCGGCACCCCTCGGCGCCGCACTAAGGCATGCGGAGGGGTAATTTTTCAACATTCTCCCCCTTGCACCTGCCATGCCCGCTGCTCCTTCTTGCTCTCACTCATCTTCCGCTGCGTCCTCCAGCCCATCATAGCTGGTCATCCCAAGTCCGGCCACGCTCATCGCGTGCCGGTCCACGGGTTGCGCTTTGGTCAAGCAATCCGCAAGCATGTTGTGTGTGCTGTAGTGCTGTAGCACCACTTGCCCCTTCTCGACCATGTCCCATGCGTAGTGATAATGCGCGTCNGCATGCGGAGGGGTAATTTTTCAACATTCTCCCCCTTGCACCTGCCATGCCCGCTGCTCCTTCTTGCTCTCACTCATCTTCCGCTGCGTCCTCCAGCCCATCATAGCTGGTCATCCCAAGTCCGGCCACGCTCATCGCGTGCCGGTCCACGGGTTGCGCTTTGGTCAAGCAATCCGCAAGCATGTTGTGTGTGCTGCAGTGCTGCAGCACCACTTGCCCCTTCTCGACCATGTTCCGTGCGTAGTGATAATGCACGTCGATGTGCTTTGTCCTCTTGTGCTGCATTGGGTTGTTGGTCAGCTAGATGGAGCGAGTGTTGTCCTCTTGCACCACCGTAGGCTCCAGCTGCGGCACGCCCAGCTCCCCCAGCAACTTGCGGAGCCACACCGCCTCCTTGACCGCCTCGGCCAGCGCAATGTACTGTGCTTCCACTGTGGAGGTGGTGACGTAGCTCTGCTTCGTGATGCACCACGAGACCGCTATACCAGTGAGGAAGAACACATAGCCGGATGTGGACTTCTGCTTGTCCATATCCCCAGCGTTGTCTGCATCCATGTAGCAGACCGGGCGCAAAGGGTCCACCTGCCCTCTGCCGTCAAACCTCAGGCACGCGTGCCGCGTCGATTGCAGGTAGCGGAGGATGCGCTTGACCGCCTACCAGTGTGGTGGCCCTGGATCGGCCACATACCTGCTCACTTGGCCCACCGTGTAGGCCAGGTCCTTTCGAGTCGCCACCATGGCATACATGAGGCTACCCATCGTCGATTGGTAGGGCACCTCTGCCATATCATCCCGCTTTTCAAAGACTAACTAAGTGCGCCATTGCCACACTTAGTTCATAGGTCGTGGAGACCGGACTGCACATCGGTTTGTAGTCCTCCATGCTGTACCGCTTCAGCACCTCGGCCACGTATTTGGCCTGCCCCAGCTCAAGCGTGCGCGCCATCCGATTCCGCGTAATGCTCACCCGAGGTAGAACTCCAGCTCCCCCATGTCCGAGATCTGGAACGTGCTGCTCAGTTGCTCTGTCAATTGCTGTACGCTCGGGAGCTCAGAGGAGCAGAAGATTTGATCGTCCACGTAGAGTACGACAATCTGATGGAGATTCTTGGTGCACCGCACGTAAACGCTGTGATCCGGCTCACAGCGCTTGAAGCTGAGTTGTGCCATCTGTTGGTATTAGCCCGTTTCCACCAAAGGACTTCTACAGCTTGCACACCTTGCCCTTCAGCGCCTCCACCCCCTCCGGCATTTCCATGTAGATTTCTTTGTCGATGATGTCATTGAGGAAGGCCGTTTTTACATCCATTTGGTGGAGCTCCATGTTCTTTGCGGCTGTCACCGCAAGGATTGCTCGGATGATTGTGAACTTTGCGATGGGGGTGAACGTCTCATCGTACTGCTCGCCCTTACGCTGTGCATACCTCTTCGCCACAAGCCGCGCCTTGTACTTGTCGATCACACCTTCTTTCATGAACTTGGTCTTGAATGCCCACTTGGAGCCAATGACCTTGGCGTCTTTTGGCCTGTCAACCAGCTATCATGTGTCGTATTCAGCAATGGATGCCAACTCTAACTTGATGGCGGTGTCCCACTGCATCCCCTCGGTCCGCGCAACCACCTCTTGCACGATCGTTGGCTCCGTTGATGCAGCCAGCATGCACCGCGTCATGCCAATCCATCGACCGGTGCTTGCATCAAAATGCTTCCCTGCTCTCCGCTGCCTCCTGCTTCGGCGCGACAGTTTTGGTGGCGTCTCGTCGCTCTACTGCGATCCTTCCAACTATGCCTGCTTCAGTGAATTATTGACCGGACGGGCGGCGCGTGAGGAGGATTTTTCTCCAGAGCTCGACGCAAACTCAGCTAGGAGTGCGCGCTTTGGCACCCGCGGTGCCAAAGCGCGGTGCCTCCTTCGACGGATCATTCCACCGGATCTCTAGCCCAGCTGCATGTTCGTCAGAGTCCTCCGCGTTGGCTATTGCACCTACTACACCGCCGCGCTCCAAAGCCACATCATTGATCTTCGCATCCGTCGGCTCTTCCTCGTAGTCAAGGAGTTGGAACCACTCCCCCTGTTTTGGAGTGTTCCCGACGCTCATGTTGTTGCTTCTGCTGCTGAAGCTCTGCTGCTCGTCAAACTCGACTTCACAACTGCGAATGATCTCTTGCGTGCACGGGTCCCAGAGCCAATACGCCTTTTGTGTGCTCTCGTAGCCGAGGAACAAGCAAGCTTTTGCCCAAGGTTCCAGATTGCTGTCGCGTCGTTGTGTCGCCTACACCATCCGTTGGAATGGCAAGTACGGCGTACTGGGTTACCACTTGATGCCCTGTTGCTTCATCCACCCGATGCAGCCCACGTACTCTCCGCCAATGTTGCTGCGTAGCGCTCTGACCTTCCGGCCAGTCTGCCTCTCCACCGCTGTGACATACTCCTTCAGCCGGTCGAGGACCTTGCCTTTTCGTTTCATGAAGTACGTAAAGGTTTCTACTGCAGTCGTCAATGTAGGTGACAAAGTATCTCAAGCCGCTGTTTGACGGCGTTTTGAACGGTCCGCACACGTTGCTGTGCATGACCTCCAGCAGGTCCTTTGCCCAAGCCTCGTTCTTATTGAATGGCTTGCACCGCGCCTTGCCCAAAATGCAAGGATCGCACTATCTGTGCGTTGCTACATCTGCTGTCGCGTCTGTACCGTTGATGACGAGGCCGCAAACCATGTGTCGCTTCGCCATCTCCCTAACGGTTACGGGCACCGAATGCCCCAACCGTCGGTGCCAGAGCTCCAGATCAGCGCTTTCTCCTTTGGCCATGTTGATAGCGCGCTCCTGCGAGCTCGCTGCGTCCAATGCTATGGGGACCACCTTGGTCTCCACAATGTAGAGACTGCCCTCGCGCTTTGCCTCCAGCACGACCTCGCCGTCGCCGTCAATGTGCACCACTGCGCCTTTCCTGCGAAAGAGCACCTCATACCCCTTGTTCATCAAGCAGCTGACGCTTAGGATGTCAGCCAGGTCGGGGACGTGCTGCACATCACGGATGGTGCACAGCTCCTTCTTACCGCCCACCACGACTTCCACCTCCACATCGCTTTGGCTGGCCGCCGGCTCGACTTTGTCGTTCGCGACCACCATTGACTTGGAGGACTTCTCGTAGGTGACAAACCCCACCTTGACTTGGGTGCGCTCCTCGGCCACGGAATCTAGGCACCGCCTGTTGGCCTTCTTGAGGAAGTGGTTCTTGTTCCCATTGAGGAGTGA